>JARUHE010094377.1:0-24631 GCA_031471125.1 Archaeomysis grebnitzkii
TATCACTAGTACATAATAAGTCAAGATCCTCTAATGTTGACACGTACATGGTTTCAAGTGAACTGTTATAAAAACCGTTGCGATTTTGAAATTGCCATGCGTAAACTAAAAATATAACAAATTTCCCTAAAATTTCATTACTTTATCTTGAAGGTTGCTAGATTCGATTGCGAGATCTCAACTGTAATTATACCAAAGTCTACTTTAGTTACCATAATCAAATCTAGCAACACATAAATTTAGGGAAAATTGTTAAATTTTTAGTTTACGAATGGCAAGTTTCAAACTAGAACGAATAAACAGTTCAGTTTGTCCAATGCTTGCAACCAGGTCATAACTTTAAATTTTTAAAATTCAAGGTAGCACTTTTTTTCAAAGTCTCGATTGCACTTTTTGTCATATTTCAACAATTTTTTAGAAGTAAAAACTTTAAATTATCTCAAATAATGTTTGTATGTTGCTTAAAGGTGCTGTCAACTTGTCAAGTGAAAGCTCACTTACAGTAGATACCCATATGCCGTCAATTATCATGTGTATTAATAATTCATAAATCATAGAAGTTATTATGCTCAATTATTTGATAAAAATAAAGTAATAATAATTTTGTTTAGATTTTATTTATTTGAAGAATGTTTGTTATTGAATGATACTTGTCGCTGATTGGTGGGTTACAAATCCAACCCAACTAAAAAGCTTGGCAGAATATGGCAGCCTCGATGTAACTACCATACCTACAACCGATTCACAAATGGACAAAAACAATCAACTCACTCTCAATACAAATAAAACCACCAAGACACTTCACGACCAACCCTGCAGAATACAACAACATACTACACTTTCATATAAACAAAACACTCCTACCACTGGTCAAGGAACCAAAAACCATTTGCCTAACATTTGACCCCAAACTTTCCTATCCTAAACACATAAAAAACACCATCACCAAAATTAACCCTACCATAGATACACTGAAGCCCTCACTACCCCACCTGGGGAAAAACAAAAGAAATTTTCTCATCACTTTTTAAACCTTTACACGACCTATTATAGAATATGCAAACACTCTTTTGTCACATCCGCTACAAACATAAACAAACTTCAAACTATTCAAATTACTGCCATAAGAACAGCCACAGGCTGTAGACTGGACACAATCACACAGCATATCCATGATGAAACAAAGATCCTCCTCCCCATAAAAATGCACATACAACTGCACGCTTCACAACTACAACAAACAGCCCAAATCCAGATCACCCCCTCCACTCGCACAACAACCAACACCTCCTAGATACATGAAACAAACAATATTCCACAAAAATAACAATTACATGACAAACATGGACACCATCCCAGAAAATACTTCACATCAAACATTAAAACAAAACAAGAAACTCCTATACACATTCACAGTAACTAACTACACAAACAACAGACAATAAAACAAAATCCTCAATATCCAAGCACTAGACTTCAAGAAAACAGAACAATCACTCTCACACAACAAGTGCAGAACACTGGCACAGCTCAGATCAAATAAATCCCCCCCGACTTCAAGAATACTTGAATTAAATAGCCCTTTACACCCACACTACACCAAACTGCCCGCTGTGCCAACACCACACACACAACACTACACACATCTTTACATGCACACTTATGCAGACAGACATAGCCCAGGAGGCCCTCTGGGCGGACCCAATGGGAGTGGCAGGGCTGCTTGCCCAATGGTCAGACCTGATGGGGTGGGGGTTGGATCCTCCAATATGACCATGGTTCACCCAAATGTCTTAATTCTGCAATAAAAAACAGAAAGCATCATTTTGGATCCAATCCCGGGCCAATCAGGTTGTAAAAGCACATCCCCCTAAAGTTTTTGTTTTCAAATTTGTTTTTACTTAATTTCACTTCAAAAGTTTTAATTTGTCATTTTGGTAAATAGGCAAATAAAATTATCTTTTAACCCCAACAATCCATCTTAATGAACCATGTATTGTCACTAGACTGAATTGTGAAATTAAAAAATGTTGCTAGCATTTGAAAACATAAAAATAAGCAAAGAAAACTCTTACTTCCAATGGAATTCATTAAGAAGTGTCTTGTCAAAGTGTTATAACTTCAATAATGGAAAAGATTTATTGGTTAGGTAATATATTTTCTTAAATAAGTTTTCTTGGATAGGTCATAAGAGCATAATTTTTGTTTACAGTTTTTTATGGAACATCAATTACTTTACATATAATTCTATACAATATTGTCCAGGGGATATTTTTGTGAAAGCAATATTGAAAGAATAGGTTCTAAATATAGTTATACAGGACATTGCATTTTTGTGACAAAAATATTTTTTTTTAATTTTAAATTCTTGTTATTGAAGATCAATTGCTATATATATACTTCTAGGTAGTATTATCAAAGGGATTTCTTGTACCAATATTTATTGAAATAATAGGTTTTCAAATCTATGGTTAGATAGGCTTTAACAGTTGTGAACAAAAACTATTTTAAAATTTTGTTTTATAAATTTTTCCATATATTTTCTATTTAGATCCTAGTAAAATTAAGTTGCTAGGCTTTGTAAACTGTTCAAAATAGCAAGCATTATCTTATGCAGTTCAAGGTTTTTCTTCATAATTAGACTATTCATATTTTGGCTGTAAATATGATTTAAAACCTTAAAGTACTTATTTTTGTCCCATTTATAAAGAACTGAAAAACAATTTCCAGATCTGGTTTTAATAGTCATCTTCTTGTTTTAAATTCATTCGTGCAAAACAATCATACATACATTGGTTATCTTAGATGTATCTTCACTGCTCTATGAGTTACTCTTGATAGTTGTTAGGGATTTGTGGACTTTGTATTTTTTCAAAAGTAAACTGAACATTTTTTTAGATTTTGTTTTAAAGCAATGATTATTTAACATAAATGAAAGATATATGCACTAGCATTGATACATCTTAAACAATTTTTTTCTAAAACTTGAATGTATTGAAATGACTATATTTTTATGTTGACTTGTTGAATTCAAAGAAATAGCATTATATGTGTCATGACGTGACATTTGGTTAGAGCGTTCAACTAAACTGTACATTTTGCCAATGTCTGGGGTTTTAGTTATAAACCTGTAGTGTAGTTATTAAATTGAACCAATTGTTCAATCCAATCACAGATGATCCATGAATAAAATTAATGCTAGAATAATGATGGTCATCAATGATATATTTATGAAAATAAAACTAAAAAAGAAAAAAAGATGAATTGCTTGTTGGTCATATGACATGTGTGTATAACATTGAGTCAGTATGAAGAAAATTTTCAGATGTTGCCTCAGCCATTCAGCGTTTGCTCTTCAAATTACATGACAATGAAACCTGGTCATTTGTGGAGTAACATCTGAATCTCTTGAGAGCATCAGCTGAATTTTTTTTATATTCATGCAGAAAATATTGTAAACTAATGTTCATGTCATTTTGAGTTCTTATTACCTTAAGCTGTTTTAAGTTATAAGATAACATATAACAAAAATTGTACTTATTTTTTTAAATTTTAATTTTTAAAATATGTTTTTCTACAACTTTAGAAAAATATTTGATATGAAAGTTTTAAAGTTGTTTTTTTGGTCAAATTTATTTTAAAATTTAAAATATGATCATTTTGTAATGTGTAATTTTTTACAGAATAAGAATCTGGTGATATTAGCACAAGTGAGGTAATCCACATAAAACTTGCCTCACTTGATAGTTAAATGTTTAATTTTTTGCAGAATAAGAATCTGGTGATTCTTGCCATGTCGGCTGAAAGTGGAAGAGGATCAAAACCTATATTTGGACACCAAGTCAGACCCGAACCTGTTGTAGAAAAATCATTTGTAGAGAATGTCGCCGGAATTATTAATGAGGTTTGTTCTCGAGTTTATGATATTGTATGGATGGACAATAGCACAAGTGAGGTAAGCTCTATACTATTTAAACTTGGCTTACCTCACTTGTGCTTTTGTTGACCCATATATAAGGACAATAGCACAAGTGAGGTAATTTCCACTGAAAATTTATGGTTGCTTCTGTAAAAACAAAAAACTATGTTTGATGAAGGACAACAGTTACTACAAATATTTACTTACTTTTTTATGTATCAAATAAAGATTCATTTCAGTATATAACTTTGGTATTAATTATGGTATAAAAAACAATGCAATTTGTCTCAAAACAGTTTTTAGATCAAGAATAATGAAAGTTTTTTGAATTTAACATACAGAGAGTTGAAAAAGAAAGGAAATATTATTTTGCTACCATGTTATATTTTTTTGATAGAAAATTCAACTTGTTATAATAGTATGATTTTATCTCAGGTTGCTCCACAAACATACAGTAACCCAGCACATTATGAGGGGAAGGAACAAATAACTTGGGTTCGCTTTGACTATTGTGACATCAATGATTTGCATTGCTTTAGAGATAAGATTGAAGCTAATGGCAATGCTCCACCTCTGCTATTATTAGTTGGATATACTAATGGAGTTCAGGTAAATATTTGTTAATATTCTGTTTCATTGTTAACTATTTTATTATTGAAACTAAAGACTAAATGAATCTCTTTATAGTTTCAAGTAATTTTTCTTTTTTATGTGATCTAAGATATTTTCTGGTCATTTTTCAAACGTTTTTTGGTGAGAAATAGCGAGAAAAATAACATATATATGTAATTTATTTAAATATCTTGCTACAACTTAAAGGTGTCATTATTATGTCTATAACAAGACACTGTCCAGTTCATTATTCAAGGTTTTAGTTAGAAGATTACAAGTTTAACCTAATTTTAGGCATGGATTATACCTGCTAATGGTGAAGCAGTAGAGGTGTTTTCGTGGCGTCAAGGAGCTGTCCGAACATTGAAAATTCTGCTTTCTCCTTCTACATCGGAGACTACTGTTGATTTATTCTCTCTGAAGAGACCAATTGTAGCAATATGCGACACTGCAGGACCGGGTCCCCAATTCTGTTCCTTGTCCTTCATATCGATGAAGACTGGAGAGCAGGTATGTTGTCCATTGAACATTACATCATAAAAATGTAAATAATTGATAATTGTACTTAAAGGTTTTATAACATTGAATAAAATGACATTTAACTATTTGTAGCACAATCTAATTGAGTGTTGCTAATCTATTCTGTTTCAGGTAAAGTCAATCAAATTCAAGAATCAAGTTCAAGACATTCATGCAAATAAAAATGTTGTGGTTGTGTCGTTTTTCGAAAAACTTGCCGTGTTTGATGCTGCAACCTATGAAGATTTATTCACCATTACAAATTGCTACCCTGCACCTGGTCCTAAGTATGTCATATTATTATTATTATTATTGTTATTATTATTATTGTCTTAATTATTATTACTAGTTGATAGTTTTGTATTACCATTTGAATATTGAATACAAATTTTACTTTATAGCTCCTTAAAATTGTCTAAATTTTGTTCATTTAGTACATAAAATGTTAACATTGGAATTTTTTTTAAAAATTTATATTTATCAATTTTGTCAAATCCTTAAAAATATAACATTGCCTGTTTCAGTCTGAACCCAATATCACTGAGCGACCAATGGCTGGCTTACACTGAGCGCAAGTTGTTTCCCATTTTTCAATCGAGCGGAGGAATGGTTTCTGAATGTTCTTCTTATCGGTCAACTGTTTTGCATGCTGCAAAGTCTATTGGAAAAGTAAGTATAGTTGTCAAGAGTTGCA
This sequence comes from Archaeomysis grebnitzkii, assembly GCA_031471125.1. Lineage (NCBI taxonomy): Eukaryota > Metazoa > Arthropoda > Malacostraca > Mysida > Mysidae > Archaeomysis > Archaeomysis grebnitzkii. The sequence goes on from JARUHE010094377.1 coordinate 5,745, forward strand.
CCATTAAGGTCTTTTAGGTTCAAGTTATATAAAATGAACATAAATGTAATGAAACAAATTAAGCTTGTAAAAATTTAATTTTAACCAAAAATGAAATGTGTAAATAACCTAATAGTTCATTATGCCCCTGAAATTTATAGTTAATAAATATTTTTACATGAAAAGTTTTTATCTTTGTAATTTGGTTAGCCTGTGTTAAGTGGAAAGCAAGACCTAAACATGAAAAGTGACCTCATATAAACAATGGAATACACTGGGGAGTTAATTTTCTTATGAGGATTTTTAGCTGATGAAGCTATTTTTTCTTTTTAATTGTAGATATTCAAAATTTCTATGACTTGTCAGTTTTGTTTAAATTTTCATGAAAATAATTTGCAGAGCATGAAAGAATTGAGCGAAACGGTTGCTTCCATGATCGGGCCGAGACAAAGTACGCCTCCTCTACAGAATCCGACGCCCCCTCCAAACAACGTCATACCCGGAGTTGTTACAATAATAGACACACAGGTTGGCATCTTAAAATTATTTCTTATTTTTATTATTATTAGATATTTTATACACCACTAGGAAACCATTGTAAATTCAGCTGTGCTTTGTTTGAAATCTTATAGGTTAGACATAGTATTATTACTTAATAAATAAAAGTCCTTTTATTAGAAGATTATGCAAATATAAAATTTTTTGTTATTTTGTTAGTTATTATATAATTTTAAAACCTGCAGTAAATGTGAAAAGTTATGTCAATAGAACAAGTAAGGCAACCCACATTCAAATATAGAGCTTACCTCACTTGTGCTATTGTTGATCCATTTATAAAACAAGGGCCGTTTTTTTCTCGAATAGAGTTATCAATTATTGGAATTCACTTGATGAAAATATAGTAGAGGCAGGAAGTGTAGAAACTTTCAAAAAAAGATTGGATAATATATGGAATAGGACTGGATATGAGTACATGACTATGGAAACCTAATGATTAACCCATTAAGTTGTAAATGTAAATGTAAATTATGAATAATTTGAATTTGTATGTTTGGTTGAAAGGGACTCTTATTTCTAGGCAATAGTACATTGAATGGTAAAACTATTGAGTGAAGTCTAAACAAAAATGATCTTTTTGTCCACAGAAAGTGACGTCCGATGAAGTGTCTCTCGCCTCTGGTGTTTGCGACAGCGTCGTGGCACATTTCGTAGCCCACCAGGGAGCACCTGTTGTTGCCATGTCCTTCGACCCGTCCGGAATGCTTCTGGCAACGGCCGACAAGCAGGGCCACAGCTTCCACCTGTTTCGCATTGTGCCACATCCGCTTTCAGCATCACAGACGGCAATTCACCATCTGTATACTTTGTACAGAGGCGACACAACTGCCAAGGTAAGGAAGGATACATTTGTTAGATTCTTTCATGTAGGTTTTTATAATTTTTGTTTCTTTGCTTAACTTGAAATAATGTTTTTGTTTTGAAACTATACATATTTTTTGATGGTATCATTAACTAGTACCAAACTAAACCTTATGGGTGTACAGTGGCGACATCTATAAGTAATTGCTCTAAAATCTACAAATTTATAAGCTCCATAAAAAAGCAAGTTATTTTAATAAAGTAAAGTTTAATAAAAAAATTATTTTCATATTAAAGTGTTACTGAAAATTTCAATTTACAATGTAGCTGCCATTTAAATTATAACCAATCGGCAGTTTTTGATTTTAGAGCAATTATCATTTAATATAAAAGAACTTGAATTCTCTTAAATAGCTAGTTTTTTAAGGGTGTTTTTGAACTGGTTGATTTAGAACAATGATGTTTAGATGTCTCTGATAGACTACTGAAATGAAACCGCTCAGACCTAAAGTTGTTTTGCTTTCTAGTACTTCTCATTTTCAGTGATAAGCAACTCTTGATACTTTGAATAGCTACACAACTTGTTTTATGATTTCTGCTGTAATCTTAATTTTATTTTTCCTTTTTTGGTTGATGTTTAAGATTTATTTATTGAGTTTTCTTTTAAATCTCTTAATTGTATTCTACTTTCTTGACTTGGTTTTTGGAAAAACTTTACTAGTCTTACACTTAAAATCAAAATGTTGACTTAATATTTGTAAATGTATTTTCATATCACATGAAAAAAATTGAATTGAATTTTCAATAAAATGTTTCTATTAAATAAACAAATGGATTTATAGGTAATAGACATGTCATTTTCATTGGACTCTCGATGGATGGCTGTATCTACACATCGAGGTACAACACATGTGTTTCCTATAACGCCGTATGGTGGATGCATTGGTGTCCGTACCCACACTTCTGTCTGTGTCGTGAATAGGTATGTCTACAAGCTACCAATTTCATATTTTGAAGTTGACCAAGTCCAGTACTTCCCCCAATTATATTTTGTATGGCTTAACCACTTATTATTGACATGATAAAAAATTGATGGTACTTCCAAAATGTTATTTAAATGCATAGTAAACATCACAATAAAATTTCTTCTCCTATAGATGCTCAATATAGAGCAGTGCTTGGAAAAATTGAGCTCATCAGACTATACAAATGGAAATCTTGCTAACTCCTTTGTTATACGAGACAATTTTTTTTAAATTAAATGAATGAAGAAGTATAGAAATAAATTTAATTTCAGGTTGAGTACTTTTCAAAAAAGTGCCGGCTTAGATGATACTTCATCAGGGAGAAATTCTCCTATCCTGTCTTCATCTCCAGGAAGCTGCAAGTTCATGTTCGAACATAGTGCCAATCTGGCATATCCAAATCCTCGATTTCCTCCTTTTCCAAACCCTATTGTTGTTAAACCTTTAGTTCAGCTAAGACAACCACTTCTGAAAAACTTGATTGGTGAGTAAGGTCATATGACTTTTTTTTAACATTTAGCAAATTAACTCTTGTGTGTTCTACAAATTATGCAGCAATGAATTGTGAATTTTGTTTAGGAAGTTTACAAATGTATCAAAACTTCTATAGTATACATTGGAAATATTTTTATTATATTTTCAATGTATTACTATCTGCATAACTGTTTATGTCAGCAATTGGCCTAAATGAAGCTTCAACAAACTAGATCAATATTTTCAATGTATTACTATCTGCATAACTGTTTATGTCAGCAATTGGCCTAAGTGAAGCTTCAACAAACTAGATCAATATTTTTAATACTTTTTTCCAATTATCTTCAATATCACTGGTTTTTATGTCCATACTATTTTGATTTAGTCTCGGCTAGACATCTTGTAAGGATTCTAAAGGCAAAGCAATTACCATTTAAAGCACACAAGTATTTCCCATATACACTCTGCAAGAAGGTAAAGATATATGGATCGACAATAGCACACGTGAGGTAACCCACGCTCAAATAACATAGAGCTTACTTCCCTTGTGCTTTTGCCGATCCATCTAGTCTTTAGTTGTTGATAATGTATTAAGTCTTGAATATTTCACCAATCTCATCCATCCTACAGATAGCATCTCCACTGGACCATCTCCTAGTCGCAGCCCACCAACAACCAAGTCTAAAGTGTCAAGTGGAGATGACGTCATCAAGGTGTGTGAGATTCCCCTTCGGTTGTTGTCATGGCAACATATTTTATTTTCATTTCAATTGATTAACTGTTTAAGTTAACAAATATAAATTGTGTTCTCGACTGCACTATTTTTGATTCAATCAACTTTTTTGTGATTTAATCAAAATCTTATAACATTGTGTCCGTGCGATTGAATCAAGAACAAATGTGATCGAGATTACTACTATACAGTGGGTAAAAATATAACACAAAATTAAATAAAATTTACTTTGGTCTGAATTTATATTGTTGGTGTATAGAATAATAATAGGAAGATTGAAATAAATTTAGTCTTGTCTTTTGGACAATTAATTTATAGATGTTAAATATTTTGATTTTGTATTGGTGAGTTTTGTCGTTTAGTAGAATTGCTTAAAACTTGTAAACAGTTGTTGCATTTTCATATTCTTGTTCTCTTGTTATAAATAAAATGAATTCTGTTTTAAGTATTGTTAAGGGTTTATGGATTTGTATTTTTCAAAACTTTAAAAATGTTTAGGCTGTGACAAAGTCAAGCAAAAAAAGCAGATGCAAAGGCGGATTTTTTCACATTTTTTTTTAAAATTTTGGTTAGTAGGATTATGAAAAAAAATTTAAATTTTTTTTCTTTTAAATGTTGGTAAACCACAACAGCAGAATTTTGGAAAAAATATATTTTTTTTAATTTTTATTTTGCAGATATTTTCATTTAGCATGAATGGCTTTATATATAATTCTGACCAATATTGTCCAGAATAATTTTTTTTTGTAAAATGAATATTTATTGAAATAATAGGTTTTTAAATCTTGGTTAGTAGAATTATGAAAACAATATTTTTTTGTATTTTATATATAATATAGTTATTTTGTTGTATTCATAACCTTTACTCAGTCACAGCCTTAATACGTTTACAAGTTCCATCGTATTTCTTTGTTTTAGATTTTATATCAATAGATGAAAGAGATATGTGGAAGGTACAACATTTCTTAAAGAAATTTGTTCTTAAAATTTAATTTATTGATTGAATTAACTAGGTTCTTGGAGTAGTTATCAAATTATTGTTTTTTTTTCAAAAGTAGACTAAACATATTTTGTTTTTGGAACAATGATCACTTCAAATAAATGAAATATATATGTATGTATAAGGAACAACATTTTTTAAGCAAATTTTATCTATAACTTGAATTTATTGAAATGACTTGATTTTTATGATGTATCTAGAGTTTTAGATTGCTCGCCTATGTACCCATAACGTTTATTAATTGTATTTATTTTATTAACTAATTAAATGATTAACTATAATTATATTAATTTCTGGTCAGGTTTCATCTATATTTGCTAGTCCAAGAGGATGGCTCGCATCGTCTCCTACAGTGCCAAGAGAAACAAAAAGACGAGCAATGGATGCCCTTTTTGTGATGGCTTATCATGGCAACCTGATTGAATACTATTTGGACCCAGTCCCTGCATCAACGATACCCTCAGAAAAAGTGACGGAAGATTCTTTAATTGAGTTGCAGGTATGTGTTCAGTTGCATCTTTTCTTTCTCTTTAGAAATATTTGTATCTGAGGGACTATGCACCTTTCGGAGTTAATTTTGATACAAAAGTAGTTAGAATGATTGGTACATACAAATTTGCCTACTATAAGAAAATTATATTCAAAATGCTGGAGGTGAGAAATATATTTAACAATATTTTAGTCATAAAATATAATTAATCTTTTTTTTAATTTTCAGGTTCATGCTACAGCTCAATGGCCTTTAGTGAGGGAAAGCACAAGCAAAGAAATACGACCGCCCTTAGACTCTAATTCTTTGCTTCTTGCTCCACTTTTGCCTGGAAGACCAAGATCTATGTCACCCACAAGTTCAATGGAAATGGATGACCCTGAAGAACGTTGGATGGCTCAGGTAGCTGATTATGAATTTTCTATCAATTTTTTATACTTTTATCAGTACATTACCATATATTAAATTGTTAAATTAAATTATATAAATTATATTAATTATATATAAATATTAAATTTTGATATCTGGAAAATAGAAAGTAAAAATGGATGGTCAGTTGTTACCAGTGCTGTATGATATGGCAGTATGGTATTAATACTCGAATGATGCATTCTAATTCAATGTGATACAATAGGGAATGATATTTTATAATAACTAATTCATCATTTATTTTTCAAATCAATGATTTGTATTTTTTGTTTGAATTATTCACTCTTAGGATTGGGCAAGAAAATCAGTAACCACTTTATTAAAACTGGGTGAAGAAAAGTTGAAATATTGAAATGAATGATTATTTTAAATAAAAACAAACTTTTTTTTAAAAATAAAAGTAAATTTTTGTTTTCAAATAAAAATACAATTTTTAAAATGATGAATATTTCTGATCAGGTTGAGATCCACACACACGCCGGTCCCCACCGAAGACTGTGGATGGGTCCTCAGTTCACGTTCAAGGCCATCCTCCAGACAGGCAGCCTGGCCGGGACGGGCGGATCCAACTACAAGGAGACGTCGTTCTCCGACCCAAGTCTGGGTTGCCCTGTCCGGTCGTCTCCGGTTAACATGCCCGGTTCTGGCGGTTCAAGTCTTCCCGTCTTGATTGAAGCTGGATCTCTGAGTATGTTGTTTTGGGTTTCAATGTTTTTGCTTTAAAGGGCTTTCGTAATAGTTTTTAGCAGAGGTGTAAGGCACCTCTGCAAGTTGGTCTTGTTTTTTTTTGTTAGTGTTGGAGATTTTTCAACTTGCTCCTCAACTTGTTTTGTTGAGCTTGCAGAGCAAAGTGAAAGCCAAGCAGTTACTTTTTCATCATCTGGTGTATCAAATCACATTGAAAAAGATTAACCTTTCCGATTTACAGTAACTGTAACCATCTTAATAATGTTGCTCTTAGGGATTCTCCTCTAAAAATAATATTTATTGATATAAACCAAAAATGATGTAAAAGACTTGTAAATTTTTCCAAAATTTCACATTTAATAAGAAGAAGTTTATGGATTAAATCACTTGAAACTTGTTACATATATGCTTTAAAAGAATACAAACAGCTTCTTCTCTACATTTTTTTTTTAATATTGTGTTTTGTTCGTTTAATGGTTATTCTATGAAACTTAGAATAGTCAATTGTCATTTGCCTCACTTGGTAATTCTTGTTATTGCTATTTATAAATAAAAGGTTAGTTTCTTTTTACTTTGTGTTATTAAAAGAATATGAGACAACAATTACTATTCTGTAGTCGTCGTCATCTGGTGTAACCTTTCTCATTCAAATTTAACAAAATTTCAAAGTTATGTGTTTATGAATCATTATGGATGGACAATAGCAAAAGTGAGGTAAGCTCTATGCTATTTAAATGGGGATTAATTTCTTTTGCTATTGTCAATTCATATAACTTCAAAATTGGTACAATACAAACAATTTTTACTCCACAATTATTTTTGTGAAATTAATATTTTTTGATTAATTGGCTATTTTATTTTATGACTTAAAATTGTTTGATCAAATTTTATTTTTAACCAAGTGTCAAAGTTTTAGTTTAACAAAAATTATTCATTATCATCTAATCATGAGTAATTGTTTTGAAAAATGATTAATTGTTAAATATATTTATTGATTGTCACAAGACATTTGAACCATTTGTGGATTACTAGTTTCCATTCCAAACAGATTAAGAATATAATTTAGAAGGAAATATTAGTTTTGGTTTATATTATGTTTAATCTTTCATTTGAGTTATTTTCTGTTTTTCACTGGAATTTTTGTTTGAAAAATGGCTAACATTTGAATTTTGTTCAATATTTTGTTAATACAATGTGACAAAAATGTTTTTTTTCTCATCCATAAATTGTATATTACAATTTATCAATGATTGAATTTTTAGCCGGAAGTCACGATCAATCTCCAAGACTGACCGAAAAGTTTGGTGAAAACTTCGATCCGGAAACCATCATGACCCGACTTCGTCATGACATCGCAGACGCCATGATGGATTCTCCGCATGCTGTTGATCAGCCAGATAGTGGTGGTGAGTATCTCGCCTTTTCTTTCTTAGAATATCCAAAAACATTTTTTTGGATATTTTCTGTTATTACTACTGGAAATAAACTATTTTATTAAATTAAGATATTCAGCTGTTGTGGTTTTCATTCAAGCTGATGGAGCAAAACCGTTTATATTATCTTCATCAAATAATTTAAACCGTTTTGAACAAAATACCAGTTTATAAAAAAGTAAACTTGTCAATCTATGTCAAAAAATATTTATTTGCATTGTTTCTGATAAAGAATGAATAAGTCTGAAATTGTATTGCATCTATAAAAATATTGAAAAAATGTTTAAGAAAAAATAGGATATACATTTTTAATAATAAAAAAATGTTGGTATAGATTTCTAAAGGATGTTTTGAGGCTTAAATCCCTGGAAATATGTTTTGTAGAATTTTTGCAAGTTCATAAAAGAATTTTTTGCAATTCCTGCATGAAGTTGCACAAATTTTGCAAGACATATTTCCAGGAAATTATGCGACACCTTGTCTATTGTTATTTTACCTTTACCTAACAGCTGGCATACAAAAACTACATCGAGCTAAATGAATGTTTTGTTGTAAATAGAAACTGTGAGATAAGATTTTGAAATTTTTAATGGAGTTATCCTATATAAAAAATATCAAGCTAATTACCTATACATTTATTTTCAATGTTTTTGAGTTTATTTCAATTTACTTTTGGGTGTTTGATGGGAATGATGCACTTTTTGAATATTCCAACAAAGTATTATTCATTAATGCATAGAATAGTCTTTAAAATAAGGTTTCATATACTTTTGTAAACTTATTTGTGTGAAAGGTTTTTCTTTGTAAAAAAAAATAAAATGGTGACTGATAAAGGTAAACACAAAAAATGAACAACTGTGGTAAAGCTTATATAACAATCATGTAAAATATATAAACTTCTAGTTTATTATTACCATTAAAAATAGTTTTGGCATAAATACTTAAGGTGGGTTGAGTCAAACTTGAATTAATGGTGTTGTAAATGCTGATATAAAAATATAAAAAAAACTATCCAAAGAGAAAACTATATTTTGATCGAGCAATTTCAAGAGTCAATGTATAACTGAATAGTTAATCTTTTATCTTCATCTGCGAAGTAGTTCATAAAAAATATTCAAGTTAGACACTAAAGTTTTTGGTTTGTCGAACTACAGCGATAACAATTACAGTTTTTTATATAGTGCCAACACTAATTAATGAATACTCTTCTGCATTTCACATATGTAGGCCTTATTTTTATTACCCTAAGGATATGCAGCCAACATATGGCAGTTCCTTCAAGCTGGGATAAGCTTAGCATATGAGATTTTAAGAGTTTGTATGTCAAAAAATGAACCGTTTTCATTACACAGGAGACAATGTTGACTGCAGCTCTCTGGTAATGGTTAGGGTGTACAAAGAACATATCTTTGGAACTAGTTTTTATATATAATTCATAACAAATGTTTTAAAGTACACGATAAAAATGTTTGGTTAAAATTCTTACATAATAATAAATAAATTTTTAATTCTTCCTTTCGTTTGACAAAAACAGACCTACGATAAATATTTCATTATATGCTTATATGTTGACCTTAAGACTTTTGCAATAAATTACTTGTGACTTAATGCTTGCCAAAATTTTATTTGCTATGCACATCAAGAAAAATGAATTTATCTTGTTCACTGAAAATACACATTATGTTCAATTATATAATACATTAACCTTTTAGTACAGGAAAGTTGTAGTTCAAATATACAATTAAGTTTTGTTTCAATAATAATCAGTATGTGTTAGAAGCCTTATGGCTGCAGTTACATTTCAATGTCTTGGTGTAATTATTAAAATATTTAATTTCTCAAAGTTGATTTTGAAAACTTTGATTTAATTTATATTTTTCTTTATTGAGTAATTAAATGAACACTGGTACTTAATTTTATTGAGTGCTGTGCAAAATGAGCATTTGGATATAATTGTCTATAAATGTATAATTCTATTTCACAAAAATTACACATTATTTTATTAAAACCTTCAAGATGCTGTATCAACATTGTTCTTATTTTTCTTTCGTAATATTTAAATCACATTTAATAGAAAGTAGTGTGAAATAAATGTTTTTTACTTGCGTTTTAGAAATCCTTGTTGGTAAAAATACAGAATAGCTGTCCTAGTATGTATGACATAATGTTATACCTACAGTACAGCTATTCTGCATTTAGCAAACAAGTATTTTTCTAAAATGCAAGAAAAAAGCACAAATTAGTTGACACTGGTAGAAAGTATCCTACAGTGAAAAGACAGCATCAAGTGATTATAAATCATTGAACTTATTTTCCATCGGTATTTATTTTCTATTATTATTGTAAGACAAGTAAATTTAAATTGTTTGGTTATTTATACAAGTATATAATTCCAGATTTCATAAGATTATATTTTAACCCATGTTCAAAATGATATTTTATCTGGTAAAATTATTCAGTACTGGCTTGACTAGGGAAGATTGTGTCAAATGAAAATAATTTTTTCTCACTCAGATTAAAAAGAAAGCTATTAAACCAAAATTTACAGTAATGAGTCAAATATTACAAACCAAAATTTACAATTCCAAGTCAAATATTACAAACCAAAATTTACAATTCCATGCTTAATATTTTAAACTAAAATTTACAATTCCAAATCAAATATTACAAACCAAAATTTACAATTCCGTGCTTAATATTTTAAACTAAAATTTACAATTCTGAGTCAAATATTTTAAACTAAAATTTACAATTCCAAATCAAATATTACAAACCAAAATTTACAATTCCAAATCAAATATTACAAACAAAATTTACAATTCCGATTCAAATTTTTCAAACATTTACAATTCCAAGTCAAATATTTTAAACCAAAATTTACAATTCCATGTTAAATATTTCAAACTAAAACTTACAATTCCGAATCAAAATCAAAATTTACAATTCCGTGTTAAATCTATCATAACCATAATTTATAATTCGGAGTCAAATATTTCAAACTAAAACTTACAATTCCGAATCAAACATTACAAACTAAATTTTTTAATTTCAATTTAGATGTGACAAACCAAAATTTTCATTTCCAAGTCAAATATTTCAAACTAAAATCTACAATTTCGAGTCAAATGCTTCAACCAAAAATTTATAATTGCAACTCAAATATTTCAAACAAAAATTTACAATTTCCAGTCAAATATTACAAAAACAAAATTTACAAATTTGAATAAAATATTACAAACCAAAATTTACAATTCTGAGTAAAATATTACAAATCAAAATTTTTCACTACATAACATCACATTCAAATTGTATTGTGCTTCACGGCAAATTTTTTTCTATTAGTAAAATAATCTAACTGATATAAACATGATAAAAGAGTTATTCACATATTCATTCATTTGCAGGAAATAAAAAGCGTGTTGTTCAAAAACGAGCCCCTTGTTCAATGCAAACATTACCTCCCCCTTTATTTGGAGCCGTGCTTATCACAGTCGGTATGTTAGTGTACTGTGTGAATATATTTTTAACTAACCATTTGAACAGTTTGCATTAACCCATTCGCGCCTGAGGTTTTGCCGGAAATTTATTTTGTTTCCATAGTAATTAAGCTTGTTAGAATGTATTTTCTAGCTGTCCGTTTAAACTGACTGTTGGCACGAACGGGTTAATATTTATTAGGGTATCCATCCTACGTTTCATTTGACCCAATCTCATTAGTTTGTGCAATTTTTATCGTTGAATTTGAATTATTTTGATCTGTTTTTTCTTGAAGCTTTGTTTTGTTTGCTTTTATACTAAGCTTTAGATTTTTTTACTATTAGATGACAAGTTATTATGAATTTACATTCAAATATATTTAAGAACTCAGTTTAATAACAGTAAGTAGATTTAAGGAGAAATGAATTTGTAATATTGTAAAATTGTTTATAAAGTTTGCTCTTGATATTCAATTGCAAAAATAGACCACTTGCTTTTTTATATAAAAACATTCAAAATGGTTTAATTTTTATAAAACTCTTTATCAGACTATCACAATAATTTCTTGCATCTTCAGTTAAAGTTTCTTGAATGGGGCAGAATTAAAATTTAAAGGGTTCTATATTTAAAATGATAAGTTTTATAACTGGTACACATATAAATGTATAAAATTTTCCATAATGATTTGCATGATTGAGTCTGTTGTTCTCCTTCAAAAGTTTCAAGACTTTAAAGGTTAAAAAATAGAAAATATGAAAGTAATTGAATTTGAAATTAAATTATTCTTTTGAAAAATGTTAATTTTTTTTTAAAATTATCAACTCAAAACAGTGAATTCTTCTTCTATTCTCTTTAAAATTAAAAAAAATATTTGTAGTGAGTGATTTGAAAATCCTAATCTTCTAAAAATGTTTATAACAATTATTAACAAACCAATAGAAGTAATGTATTGGATAGTGTTTTTCCTTGAATGAATGGAGAATCATCGAAAATATTGTTTGTAAAAAAGCTATCTAATCATATTTTGTGCTTAAAATTAAAAAACTAAATTATCCATCAGTGAATTTTTGGTTGCCATTCTTCACACAATTGATAAATGTTGCCTTATACAGGAGAAGCAAATCAATAATTATGCTGCTTAGATTGTGTTTTTGTGTAAAAACCCCCGATTGCTTAATTAACATCCGAGTGTCATTTATTTGAATTAAAAATATGAAATAAAACTTTCTTTAATGGTATTGATTTGAAATAATAAATTGTTTGATAAACACCTAAAACATTGGAGAAAATTCATTATAATTACAGTTTTTAGTTTTGAAAAATATTTAAATATGAATTGCATAAGTTTTTAAATGTTATTTTGCTGTTTTAGTTGTTTGGGTTTTTGTTTACCTTGTTTTCAGTCAGTGAATATCCTATAGTATATATTATCTTCATGGCTTTCAAAATTACATTGAAATTTAATTATTATTTATACAAAAAAAATTGAAAGCTAATTTAAAATAACCAAGCTATAATGAATGATTTGGACAACTAAAGATGAATATATTAAAACACTTTCCTAAAATGAAATGGAAAGACACTTTTACATTAATTTGAACATTCAAAACAATTCAAGCAAAAAGAAAACTCGTCAATTGATAAAACATGCAAGTATGTAATGAAAAGATAATTAGTTGTAGAATTGGATATTTATTCTAATGCTTAAATTAAGAATGAAAAGATTTATTCGGAGAAGAGTGAGTCAGCATATTTGTCCATCCACAGGTGACCGCAGCAGCTCCATCTGGGGGAGTGGTGACGAGAAGGGCTTCGACATGTCCGACGTCATGGACATCAGTTGCGACCCGCCGGGTCCTTCCTCCGGGCGACCCACCCCATCATCCCAACCAACGAGCCTTTCCGACCCGCCCGAGGAGGAGATCCAGTCGGTGACGACACACCTGTCGCAAGTGGCTGTGACCAAGAATCTTCCGGCACTGCCTGCCATAATTGGTTCGAGAACTCCTAGCTTAGAGGAGAGTCGAGGACTCACCTCCTCTGCTGAAGAACTGTCAACGGCTCTAGGCAGCGGATATCACCACGGGAAGAAGGCGAACGAGAATGTGTGGGTACCTATCGATAGGCCTAGCAAGAAATCGTTGAGCGAAAGTCCTGATACAATTTTTGTTGAAAGACCAGAACCAAGAGAACTGAAAAGGCATGCAAAAACCTCCACCAATCCATGGGCTGGATCTGTCCAACCACAAGATAACTTTTCCTCTGATCTAAGGTCATCATCATCATCAGCTATTACGACTGCTACTACTAATACCACTACCACTGGTCTGGCATGGAACAGAATAGCAAGTGGTAAAAAGCAAAGCAGTGAATCTCCGGGCCCTTATGCCTCAAGTGGCTTTTCTTCTGTCCCACTTGTGTCTGTGGATATGTGCAGTGACTCGCACTTTAATGTGAAGTCTGTAAAGTCTTTGGTTCCTTCGACCACAACGTCAGAGGACGACATGGTTGCCACGATAGAAAGCAAAAGAGACAAGAAAAAGAAGAAGAGAAAGGCTGTGAAAAATGGAGCAGAAGTAAGTAATGAATCACCAAAGACCTCTAATTTAGAAAGTGATGACTCACCATTTCCTCAAAGTCTGTCAAATTCAAAGCTGAAGAAAGAGAAAGATTTTCTCACCTCTACCATCAAAGTTGAGGCTGACCATTTTCAGCCAGATTATGTTGGAAATTATCCGGCTGAGTCCCAGAGTGTTTCTGCTGATAACTATCAACCTGATGTTGTTGACAACTATCAAATTGATGACTATCCATCTGACTCAATTGATGACTATCAATCTGGCTCAATTGATGACTATCAATCTGGCTCAATTGATGACTATCAATCTAGATCAATTGATGACTATCAATCTAGGTCAATGGAAGACTATCATTCTGGCTCGGTGGATAATTATCAAACTAACCAAGTAGATAATTTTCAACCAGATTTAGTTGATGACTATCAATTGGATCCAGCTGATGGCTATGGATCTGATCCAGTAGAAGACTATCGATCAGATCCAGTGGATGAATATCGACCTGCTTCTATTGATGAGTTTCATGATCCAATAGTTAATGAATATTTTGAGGAGCCTGCACCAGAAGATTTGAACCCATTCATCGAAGACTTCCAAGAAGAGAATTTCTCCGAAATTGAAAGTTGTAATAACACCGACAGCGGATTACTCCGATCAATTCATGATGACAATGATCTAGCCAGAGCCTTGGAAGAAGCTTATTCATCGGACGACAACGTTGTAGTTCCAGCTTCTCCTGTCAACCGAACTGCAAAGACTAAATCTGAGAGAACCACGGAGATGTTCCCATTCAGAGAATCTTCATCCGAAGATGACCGAGGTAATCTCCGGCTTCGTACCGTCGTGAACAACCCGCCCAAACCCACCGTTCAGCCGACACCTCTGTCAAGAATTGCCGGTTTTGAAGAAGTCAGCACCGACGAAAACAAGGAAGAGACCAGCGGCGATGACAGAGCCGAGTCCAGTGCAGACGACCGCAAAAACACGAGCGAAAGCGACGTCGGAATGAGCCCCAACCCGAGGACTTCGAGTAATTCTAAAAACAAAAGAAAGAAGAAGAAGAAAAGGTAACGGCCAATTACCGGGTAATGCCGCCTGTGCGAATTGTTTGAAAGATCTTCTAAATGATTAGTGAAAAATTATTTCTTTATTACCTACAATTTAGTGGACAATTGCGTAAAGTTTTGTCTAATAATTATGTTAAGTAAATAACAAATGAAAGACACTTTCATTAATTATATTAAGAATATATTTAGGCTATTGATTTTATTTATTTTTAATTAAATATTTTAAATAGGATTTTTTTACTTTAAGCTGTGACAACGTCCAACTTCTATGAACTACTACTGATTGTTGGGGCAGAAGCAGCGGACTTTGTCAACACTTGAAATATTTGTTTTAATATTTTTTTTTGTAAACTTGTTGATAGAATACAATAGTTTTTCTGTCTGGTTTGACAGAATTTAATACATTTTTGACAAACAAATTTCTTAAATCTTTATTTTACAGCTTTATTATTATATAATTCTAAACAATATTATCAAAAGATTTTTTGGTAAAATCAATGTTTATTGAAATAATGTGTTTGAAAAATATATTTTTTTTTCAATTTTTCAATCGGCAAATTATTTTATTGAACATAAATGGCTTTATATATAATTTTAAATATAGTTCTAAACAATATTGCCCAAAGATTTTTTTTTATAAAATCAAATTTATTGACTAAATTATTTTTTAAATTTTCATTTTATAGATTTGTTGTTGAACAAGAATAGTTTTATATATAATTTTTAACATAATTATCAAGACATTTTTTGTACAATCAAAATTATTTAATTTTAATTTTATAGGCTTTTATTTATAGTAATGTTGTTTTCATAACTTCTACTCGGTCACAGCTTTAATTCGTTTACAAATTTCTTTGTACTTGTTTTAGTTAATTTAAAAAAAACTTTTTTAGCACTTATATTTTTTTTCTGAGGTTTTCAAATGAACCTCTTTTTATGAGTAATACTAGTATCAATCAATTGTCTTGTTGGGTCAGTTCAATATCGTCTACAGACAATTGAATAAAATGGCATTACTTATCAATACTTTGCTTTTTGCAAGTTGCTTAAAATTTTAGTTTATCTGGTTATGAAATTTGAAAATCTAATTACCTTTTGATAGAGATTATAGCTTCAAAAATGTTGGTTTTGCTTATTTAAATGTTACAAATAAGTAGTTAAATGTATTTAGATAATTTTTTACTCCAGTCAATTTTTTCATTATTTTATGCAAAGGTTAAAAAAGAAACATTTGTTGTTGTTTTCAAATTTAATTAAAAGTAAGATAATTTGGAACAATGTATTGAAGATAAAAGCCCAATATCACTGATCACTGTTTTGTGTTGTGGTTGACTGTTAATGCAAGAATATTTGCCTGAGTTTTGTTATAAGTTTGAAACTATAGACTTTTTCAACTTGCTAAAAACTTTTCTATTTGAAAAACTTACAAACGTGTTTATGTATTTCTTAATGTGATTTTAAAGTCACTTTTTTAACGACAGTTTGCTTGAGGACAAAATTCAAGCTTCTTCTGTATTATCATTACCTTTCAATAACTGAAGCAAGAAGTTTTTTTTTTCTACACTTGTTACTTGTTCAGGTTTGAATTAATTTTCAATAATTTAATTTTATACAAAATTAGTGTTCTTTTATAGTAATAAGAAGGATTGAAAGTTTTAAAAATTGAAAAGGGTTTTGTGGTAAATGCCTGAAGTAATTTACTTTACATTTGAGACTTGTTATAATTTTTTATATGATGACTTTATTTTTGTACAACTAATTTATTATCTAAGTAATGGTTTCATCAAAGTTAATCCTAGCTACACAATTACAAAAAAGCTTCAGGATATGATTGAGTAAACTTTTTTTGACGAAATAAGGAATTCGTAAAAAATCCAGATGCTATAGCAATAATCATTATGAGAAACAACATAGAATCATCTCAAAGGCAAAAACTCTACCACATTCATAGGATGCTTCCAGTGGTTGAAAAAATAGGTTGAAGAACACTTATTGTATAAATTGAATAAAGTTATATGTTGAGTAAGATTCAAAACCAGAATTACAAAAAGGAAAAGTTGGTAGTAAAATCAACACCATGTTCAGTTGCTCTAGAAAAACTATGAAAGTCTCTGGAATCATCATACACTGCACATCTTGGCTGAAAACGAGATAAGCAGATAGATAAAAATAAATTTCTTGAAGGCTTATGAGTAGGTGAAAAAGTGGAGATCAACTTTAGTTTTTTCATTGATCTACTAGGTTCTGTTTTAAATGTTTGATTCTTTGATTGTGGGTGTCTAAAATAAGATTATTGTGTAGCATTAACTTAATAATGCCTCACGCATTTTTGTCATCAAGACTCAGTTATTAGTGTTGGAAAAGAATAAATTATATGGACTGAATTTTACCTCCGCTTAACATCTTAACACCACCATTAGTTTTTGCTGGGCATCGTGTAGGTTAATAGTTGTGGTTTTATATTTTAGAGTTACCACAATCATTAATTCTAATATGTGTGTTTTGTTTTATAGTTACCACAATCATTGTAGCTAATGGTTGTGCATTGTTTTCTCTATTGTTGGTCTTGTACATAAACTTACTATACTTTTAATATGTATAAATCCCATGTGGTATTTTGCCACATATCCCTTGACAATTGTCCAACATGCCAACATACCCTCACGGTGGTTTGGTGATTTGGCTGCCTGGGCTATAATAAACTTTTGGTACAAGGTCATCCTTACCCTTCAGCCGGTGGCTGTACTATCACCCAAAAAATACGAGTCCGGTTCGACTGAACATTTATTCAAATTTACAATTTTAACTTTTTTTGTGAATTTGTAACTAGATTTTGAATAATTTTTTATTTGACAGACTTTTTATTTTTTGGCATTAGTACAACAGCAATCACAGCTATCTATCTCTCCAAATTTGTTTGATGTGCCCAAACCATCTTTTTGGGTTGCCTTGCACTCTGTTTTATTGTTTGATCGAGTTGTGCTATTTTTCGCACTGTCTCATTGTTCGATTGAGTTGTGCTATTTTTCGCACTGTCTCATTGTTCGATTGAGCTGTGCCATTTCTCCCACTGTCTCATTAGTTGTTTTATCCTGTAATAGTCCTCCAAATCTTCTTCAGGGCATAGGCCTCTTTCTTATACTTTAATTTATTTAAAATATTTTAAACAACCAATTTTAAAATTGGACAATTGTAAATAAATAAATTGGTACATTGAAATTGTTGAATGTTTAATCATTTGTTCCCAAGAAAAAAGGACCGCCATATTTTTGACTAATTTTAGTAAAATCAAAAGCTATAAAATTCACTTGTAATATTTTTCCACCATATCACTCATTGAAAATGTACAATAGATTCACACTTTTATGAAGCTCAAAAAATTCTTGAAATTGAAGTTTTGACCTAAAATTTGTTCATGTTTATTTTTCAAATCAAATGGATATTATATTTTTATAAGATATCAAATTAATATATATTGTGTATATAAGTTTAGGGTTACAATTATCTTTATTTGAATGATTTATCAAAAATTATATTCAATATTTGGATATAGCATAGCCACTTGAACTGTTCAATATTATTTTGAAATTATTTGAAAATGTAACGCAACTATATAATTATTATTAAGAATTCTAACGTGTAACGAATATGAAATATTTACCTTTTCATTTATTCAGTAAAAAAATAATATTTTTGTATATGCAAGTTCAGTTTTATTCTGTTGATTTATAAAGAATAAAACTTATAATTTGTAATAGTAGGTTGAATAACATTATAAATAAAACATTGTAATAAATAAAAAGGAAGTATTTTTGGTTGAAATTATGTACGGTAATGTCTTGTTTACAGCCATTGCTAAATGAACTTTGCTAATATTGTCCACTGCAAACTGAATTACAATAATTATATGCAAATTAATTAGTTTGTTTATTTTATTCATTATTTAATGGTATGTAGAATATATATAAATTTATATTATATGAAATATATGTTGTACATAATACATATATTATTTATACAGTATTATACATAATATATACATTATACATAGTACATATATATAATATATATATAATATATCTATATATATATTATATATATATATAATGTATATGTGCCAATTTTAAATGTCTCATTCGTTGTATAAAATGACCTCAT
>JARUHE010094378.1:0-15033 GCA_031471125.1 Archaeomysis grebnitzkii
GTATATAAATATATAAATGTGTATGTACATAAACACTTCCCATACACATTCAATCTTTTTCAATTCAATAAATACGTGTTGTGTCCAGGCCTACAAAATGGATAATCTTACCCTGCTTACAATTAGCATTAGGGGGTCGGCAGTTACAAAACGGTCGGCAATCGTGTATTGATCGTATTACTCAGATGTTAACCCCTTAACCGGGATAGACGACTTAAATCGTTTCGACCCAAATTGCATTTTCCAAATTTACTATACTATAGTCTAAGCAAATAAAGAAATTCGTCTGAAAATGAAATGTTTTTGTCAGAAAACCTGCCGAGTAAGCGGTTAAAGATTCAAGTTGCCAAAGGAATGTGGATATCAACAAGTTGTTGTGTCCTTATGGTCCCAAAGTTTCATGGAAGACATCATTAAAACTATTTATTTGTTCTAATTTATTTAAATGTTGTCGAAATAAAGACCGAATAATCTTTCCATCTCTAGAGCTGCAAACCTCCGTTAATTGTTTTCATGATTTGATCATGGCTTCATTTATGTCATCTTATTCTAAGGTTTCTTTTGTTGTTTAAGTAATTGTTATTCTCACGAATAACTTTTATTTTATTTTCTTGTTATTTCTTACAATTTCTTTATTATTACAATTTTTGAATAATAATTCAAAATCATCGTAATAAAATTACATATACTTTTGTTCAGAAAAATATGGATAGCATGACCAATAAAAACCATGTAACTACATAATAATAATAATACTAATTTATTTTAAAATTATTCAAAACAAAAGCTTTAAATTTTCATTCCATATGTATAATAATTAACGTGTGTGTGTTCCTGTTTTGTTGCGGCAGAAGAAAAATATTTTTTCAATATAATCTTAATTGTTTTTTTATAATAGGAAATCTTAATAGTCTCGAAATCTATTTGTTGTAAACCATTCTCTCTGACGGTCGTCCAACTCAAAACACATATTTTTTTGTATTTATTTATACAAAAACTGTCTATTTCCATCCATGGGTCACATGAGTAAAAACATCTCAGATACATCTTTCATATTTAGTTTTTGATTTCAAAATCTTGTTTCTGAGGGGTAATCTCATTTTTTTAAATGAAGGTTCTTTGATTTGGTTATCTTAAGTTGTATAACTAGTTGAACAGTTTCCCTTTATATAAAAAACGTGTGAAATGTATTGCTATAAATGTTAGTTTATATTTATAACTATCAACTTAATAATAAATGTTTAATTTATAAATTCAAGTAATATATTACCATTGATGTCTCTTAGAAGTAAATACAGCATTCCATACATCTGTATGCTAAAATATTATTTGGTATTCGTTTATTTTGGTAATGGAAAGTGTTCGTGTAATGTAATGTCAAATAGTTTGAACGAAAATTGAGTTTCTTTTAATTTGTTGTTGCAATGAAATATTAAAATTACGTTGTCATGTAAAAATATATTAAACTGTCATGTAGTAAGACGTTGCAAATGCTTCTGGGGTGAAATTTTAATATTTCACATTCTTTTTTTATGTATTTTATATTTTTTATACATTTGTCTATAGTAATAAAAAAAAGTTCGAAGATAAATTATAGGGAAAAACTTTGAATACATTTTATATTGCCTATGAATGGTCTTGTAAACGATTCTTACACTATTCATTATGCAACGACTACAAATGATATTGAACAAGGTCAATAATAAAGTATCATAAAGACAGACATTTAACTATGATGGCGGTTTGTGATATAAGGCAGGAGAGGTATAAAAAAAACTGTTGAGACAATCAACTTAAAAGTAAGATTTTTGGATTAAGAAGATGTTGTTGTTGGATTCTTCGTAACATAGAACAATATAATATTAAATAAGTGTATTATACACGCATTGAAAGATAATGTTCAGGTTACGGGTTCAACAAAGGAAGAAACAAAGAATACAGAGTGGCACGATCACCACACATACATGTCAGCAACTCAAAGGAGAAAAATATAACACTTGACTAACTTTTATGTCTAAGATAGTCAATATTGACATCATCAAATTAACACTTTTCTGATGATTCAATACCCTTTTTTGTGATCCAATCAAAATCGCATCACATTGTAATAGTTTGATACGGCTTTGATTGAATCACAAGAACGTTGATTGATTGAATCAACAAAAAAGTATGCACTGTTAACAAAAGATAGTTAATTTAATTATGTCAAAATAATAAAGTAAAGCAAAACACATAAAATCCAATTCAAAAAAATTGGTTAAAATTTGTTGAAATAATTATTTTTAAATATATTTGAAATAAAACTATTTGAAAAAATTAAACAAAAATTGATTGAAAAATTGGTTAAAATATAAGATTACAAAAACATAAACATACAAAAATGTTATTTACAACAAACTATATTGATCGGAAACGTTTTTATATGTTTCTTATAATAAAGAGTACAAAACTAAAATAATAATAATAAAAACAATTATAAAAAACAACAATAATATAATAGTTACAAAAGTAACAACAATAATAATGAAAATAATAATAATACTATTAACAATAATAATAATGAAAATAATACTAATCATGACAACAACAATAATATTTATACACGTAAGGAAAAATAATAGACGGTTTAATGCATTCATAATATGATTCAAATTAAAACAAAAAGTATATTAATTAAAACAACAAGTGTTTGTATGAATAAACATTTTTATCATTTTTTTTGATAACATTAATATTCAGATCATAAATTTTAAAATGTATTTTATTATTAATATTTGAATTCAAACTCGTTTTACTTATGCAATATATTGTGGCATTTTATACATTTTTTATGCAAATAATAGGTTAAACTTTGCACAGTCTATTAGAATATGATATATAGATATATAAATTATATATATATAAATATATATAAATATATATATATAAATATATACATATATATAAATTAACCACAGCAATTTTAATCAATTTAACCTTTTTTTAAGTGTGCAGTAGTCTGTATAGTTGATGGGAAGATGGATTAGATAGGGACTGGTTTACGTCTTTGTTATAGATTAGATGTTATTAAATCAGTATTACAGAACATATTATGATTATTGCCACTGGACATGAACATTATATTATTTATACATGAATGCAATATCTATGATACGTTCACGTTCCAGTAGTCAACCACTACGATAAGAAATTTTTTTTAAAATTTTAATTCACATTGTTTATCTACTTTTCACTTTTATCTTAGATATTGAAAAAGGAGTACATAACTTTACATCATACTACCTTTAGGTCAAGTAAAGAGTTCACATCGGTAACACATTACAAAAACTGAATTAGGAACGAACTAAAATTGTAGCCAGCCGATATAGTGAAAAATATTTCCTTTTCTTAGCCATAATTATAATGTATTCATTTTTTATCAAAATTATAGGAAATAAAGATCAAAAAAAGTAGTTACGTTTGAGCTTTACAGTTATAAAACAAGAAATGTTTACAACAATAATGATACATAATATTGATACATACTAATTACATAATCTTGGTAATACAATAGCAAACCCCGCTGTTGATCAACAAAAAACACTTCCATTCAATGCAGTCATTCAGATAAAATTATTATTAGTATCTTCTAAGATCAGGCTGAACAAGATTTGCGATACGGCAACAGTCTTCAATTCATGTTTACCTCTGACTATCTTACGGAGATCAGAATCTATTTTAAAAGAGCAAATCTTATTTTGGTTCTAACGAAATTGATGACACGATAGTAAGCTTCATTTTTTTTCAGCTATTAGTTATTACGGCAAGCTTCTCATTATCTACCCATGCCACCATCCGTGAAGAAAGCCAAGGGTGACATACAGTCGTTGTATGCTATTTTTTCTCCTTCTTGTTCCTTGTATACTTGACAAAAGTTTTATTATACAATAATAAAAACTATGTTTTTTCAATATAGTTTTTATACATGTTGAGCTAAAAATTGTTGAAAATATTACCTGTGCCTTTTACTACAATTTTTGTACTTTTTTTGAACGAGTTGTGCTTTTAGCTATGGTAATAATTGAATCAACATTTTTTTAAAGAACAACATTTTTAAAGTCAGTAATGTGAACAACCTTATCGCAAGGCAATATGTTATTCTTGTATATCATCAACGGATATGAATTCCGACATGTGTGAAACTTGGTTGTTTCATAAGAGTATTTTACCCGCTACTTGTACAAAAACATACATATTTTTCGAAAAACTCCGTCCATTAGTCGATGAATGGTAAATGTTTACACATAAAAAGGTTTATCTTCAGCAGTACTTTGACATGTTTTAGTTCTTATACTGTATTAATTTATCCAAGATGGTAACTGAAATATGCAAGACCACTACCGTAGAGTTCGTCAACATCTATATTTAAAACTAAAATAAAGTTGATTTTCTTTATGGTTTTTATCGGCTACTTCACTAGCAGGAAATCTAGTGTTGTATAGCCCTATATAACATAATTCAAATTCCCTTCAGTAACAAACAATGTTCGATACATTCATTTATTTCACGTAATAAGTAATTATTATTATTATTATTTTATATGAAGGGAATATTTAATATTAATTGATAATACATTGTATTTATAATCTTCTATTACTATCTAATTATCTATATTCATTAAATTAACACAGTGACAATTATGATATTGATTATTGAAATCGATTTTATTGGAATAACATTTTAATTACTTACTTAAATATCTTTAATATTTAATCAGAATTATCTCCAGTTTCCAATTATTGATTTTTAGTATGAATGATTGATAACTTATTTATTTATTTTTAACTTAAAATATTTATTTTTAACTAATAATATTTTTTTCATTTCTATTTTATTTATGTATTGCATTTAAGTTATTTATTCTTGTATTTGGTATTTGTTGATTGTTTTATTTGTTGTTTAGAAAAATGTTTATTTATCACTTATAAATTATTTGTTTAAATAAATAAATGTTTATGAAGTAAAACTATTATATTACCGGTACAGTGACATCGAAAGTTATATGAAAATATTTTGCTGACTTATGAACCAAAACATCGTCACAGGTTTGATCAACTCTTCAAGACCCAACAGACCCAACAGACCCAACAACAGACCCAACAGACCCAACAGAGCACAACGCCGGTTCCGGTGAACTAATTATTTTATTCTATAATCGTGTTCTTGCTCGCACCTTTTCTTGATGTAATCAATTTCTTACAACAATGCGTCAATGTCGGGATCACGCCTTAATTAGTGCATCTATTTATTTATGGTATCCCCATGTAGCATCCATCCCTAGTTAGTGGCTGATCCTTAACTATTAGCCACAATTTAGTGGCTATTCTATGGCTCCCTTGGAAAATAGCCAAGAATTAGCCATTGAAATGCACTAGGGAACAATCACTCGTTTCTCAATGCGTCAATGTCGAGATAACGCCTTAACTAATACGTTTATCTATTTTATGTTTATTTATATTTATTTATATTTATTTACATGTATTTATATTTATTTACATGTATTTATATTTATTTATGTTAACAATCACTCGGGTCTCAAAATATTAAAATCCAATTTGAATTCCAGATGACTTTGGTTTTGTGATCGTCTGATAAAAATTGCTGGATGACGTCATTGCGAGGGGCGGCGGTTGTGAGATTCGGGAATGGGTTCGGAGGTGCATCGGAGCGTCTCTCCGAGGCCCAAAATAGAGCTGGTGAGGGTGTCGAGTTCGGAGGCAGCGAAGATCCCGATCAACCCCGTGCAACTCGCCCTCACTTACCAACATTTCAAGTGAGTAATGATAATAATTAAATCTTAATTATTTTGATTAATTAATTAGATAAAATTATTATAATAATAATAATAGTAATAATAATAATAATAATTAAATCATAATTAGTTTAATTTATTAGTTAGATTAATATTATAATAATAATAGTTAAATCATAATTAGTTTAATTAATTAGTTAGATTAATATAATAATAATTAAATCATAATTAGTTTAATTAATTTTATAATAAAAATTAAATCATAATTAGTTTAATTAATATTATAATAAAATTAAATCGTAATTAGTTTAATATTATAATAAAACTAATTAAATCATAATCAGTTTAATTTATTAATTTGATTACTATTAATATAATAATAATAAAATCACAATTAGAATAATTATTTAATTAAATTACTATTAATATAATAATACAAAAAATCATAATTAGTTTAATTAACTAATTAGATTAATATAATATTAATAATAATAATTAAATCATAATTAGTGTAATTAATTAATTAGATTAATATTAATATAATAATAATAATTAAATAAAAATTAGTTCAATTAACTAATTAAATTACTATTAATATAATAAAAAAAATCATAATTAGTTCAATTGATTAATTAAATTAATATTAATAATAATAGTAATTAAATCATAATTAACATAATAATAGGAATTATAATCTTAATATTTAATGAGATAATCTTTAAACTGAATTTATATAAATGAAAAACAGTTCTAAAACATGAAAAACAATAACATTACAACAAATTTTAAAATAAAGTTAATAATAATAATAAAATAATATGGAAAATAAATACCACGTTTGTACATCGCCTTTCAGCCATTAAATACAAGTATTCGTATCCACAAGTGTACCATCGCGTCGGTGGCATAAGTATCTGACATTTTTCAAATGGAAAAATACGAATAATGAAGTTATAAATTCTAATTTTTCATACTGTGGAAATATACCGTTGATTTTCACAGTATAGAATTTACAACAAAAAATAATAATTAATAACTTCATTATTCTCATTTTTTTATTTGAAAAATGTCAGATACTTGTGCCACCGATGGTACGCCAAACCTATGTTTTTTAGCGCAGACGTAACGCACCGCTTTATGAATAACTCTTGAATGTTGTTACTGTTGTTGTTGGAATTGTTGTTGTTAGAGTTGTGTTTGTTAGGGATTTGTGGGCTTGTATTTTTTTTAAAGTAGAGCAAACCTTTTTATTTTTTATTTTATAGCAATACTTATTGAAAATAAATGAAAGATATATACATTATGAATAATCTATCTTTAACAAAATTTTCTGCAAAACTTGAATTTATTGAAATAACTCTGTTTTTATGCTGTTTTTTCGACTTGTATTTATTTCCAAAGTAGAGTAAATATTTTTTGTTTTTGGTTTTACAGAAATAATTACTGAGCATAAATGAAAGATATATACAGTATTTTTTATTTTTAGGTTAATCTTAACCACGGGCCCAATTTTGCAATTTTTTCTATAGAGTTTTTAGCAAAAATAATTTTCATTAAAACTTTAATATGATGAAATATGTCCATTAAGCTACAAATTGTTGAAATAGATACGATATTAAAGTAATTATAACATGTTATATATCGCAAATCTAAATTGTACGTCCGCCAATGTTTTTGTAATGGTTCTCTTATTTGTATATTTACACTCTGAATGTACAAGAAAGTTGGATCAGGTAAGGTTAGGTGAGCTTCTATAATTTGTCAAAGACTTTACAAAAAAAATAATTTCAAAAAGTTTAATTTATAAGCAGTTCAATTATATGCTGCAGAGTTGTGAATTCCATAATAAACCGTTGTCGTAGATTTAGGTACAATTGGGCCGGTCGTCTTAAGATTTACCATTTTTTATTTTACAGCAATACTTATTGAACATAAACTAAAGATATATACATTTAGAAAGATCTATTTTATATCAAATTTTCTGTAAAACTTGAATTTATTGAAACAACTCGGTTTTATGCTGTTCTTGGACTTTATTTATTTATTTCCAAAGTAGAGTAAACTTTTTTTTTTTTTTTGGTTTTACAGGATTAATTACTGAACATAAATGAAAGATATATACATTATAAATGAGCTATCTTGAAATAAAATTTTCTGTAAAACTTGAATTTATTGAAATAACTATTTTTTATGTGGACTTGTTGAATTCAGAACAATGATTTATAGATGTCTCCGCTATAAGCCCATAGGGTTTGGTTTGTACTAGTTTCTTATAGATTACCTTAAGAATTCATAACAGTATAAACAAATTTAAGTTATACCAAAAATAGATCAAACATTTTAAATTCAAATAAATATACGTTAGTATATAAAAATTAGCAGTATATGTGTTATATCTAAACTTTTAACATAAGAAAGTGAATGTATTTTGAAGTGTTTACGACGCTATAGTTAGATAAAAAATAATTATATAACATAAATGTAGAAATTAACTCAGCAAATTATGTTCATACCATGACCGTGTGAACTGATTTTGAAGAAAATCCAGAAAGTATTTGAATGGTTACTCTAATCTCTGATAGGTGAATTCCCGGGAATATCTCGTTAAAGATATCCAAGTCACAAAGAGTAGCATAGTTGCCATTTGATGTGGGTCTTACGGTGGTTGAAGGAAAAAATATTGACTATGGCATTTAGGAATTACTTAATTTGTGCTTTTCATAAAAAGCCAAATCTACAAATAATGTAATTTTTTTAATAGCTTGTGCTTTTGATTACTTTCAAAAGCTAAACATAATTTTTGTTTGTTCTAAGATAAGACACTCATATGTAAGTAATGTTTTGATAAGTTAACTGTTTTAACTAACATTATGGCAATATATTTTTTTAAATATGAAGACTTTCGCTAATTAAAATTTCATATAAAAATGTATATATAATATAAATGAAGAAAATTCAATTTTGTATTAAACTATGGTAAAATAATTCAAATAAAACCTCGTTTTTGTTGAATTTATTGGATTAATAATTACGTCAATCTATGATCAATTATGTAAATTAGAAGGGAAATATTATTACATTGAAAACCAACTTTATGAAATATAGTTTCCCAAATAATTCATCATTGTTCGTTGCATCTAATTAGTGTTTGACATTTAAAAGTTAAAAAAACTGTCTTAAAAACTTTAAGTTCTTCTTAACTAAATTGCCTTTTTTTCTCAAACTTCTAAGTACATTTGTAATGTGAGGCATTCATTTTTTAAATAATTTTAAGTTATACATATTATAAATTATAAACATTATTAAATTTTCAATTTAAAAGATCAAACCATTTCACTATAGTTCTTTCGGCTCTTACAATGAACACATTAGACATACAATAGTTGTTCATTTGTGATTTGTTAAAATCATTTCGTTCAATGTGTTCTCATAACCTATTCACGACTGGTCGAACAATAACAATCTAAATTTACAATTTGGTTTCCACTTCCGTAAATAAAAGATTCAATACTCATGAGGAAGAGATATTGGTATAACATTAGGTATTTGATAATTGGGCTACCTCCATTGCCCACCAAAAGTACCATACACTTGAATGAAATACAAAACATAACATGAAGTAATACATATAAAACTATTATGATGTGTTTTGTACCGTACCTTGCACAACATTAAACTGGTGTTTACATTTCACATTTAAATTATGTTTAAATGTCAAACTATTGTCACTATACTTTACATTTGTAAACATTTCCTTATTTATTTGATAGCTTTTTTTTTGTCTTTAGGTATTTCATTTACTTCTTTTTGAGACAGTTATACATTTTTATTTTTTCGTTTTTTTGTTATTTTTGCTGAAATTGGTAAAAAATTATGTATTGCAATTTGTAAAATATATTTTTGGGTAGTTATGATTTAATACAGAGCTAAAGACATACTCATACAAACTGTATAGCTAAGCAAAAACATATCGATGAGGAAAGAGGGAATAGTATACGGTAGTTATGAATTGAAAAATAGAAGGATCGAAGTTTGGTTCAAACACAGTCTTAGTAAAAATAAGAGGAATGACAAGTAATTAAAAAAAAATTCGTATGCTATATGCTGACCTTAAGAAATCATACATGTACAGTTGTGTTTCAACAATCAGTCCTAGTGAGCATGTGCGTGTATCATTTTACGTTTCTGTTGTAAGTCCAACGATTAGGTAAAAGTATACTTAATTATAATTTTACCAAAACTGAATTAGAGTATAATAATACTTTGGTCCTAAAATATTTATTCAGAGAAAAATGTTTTAAGAAAAATAAGATTATAAAACTTGGATTTTTGTTTTTCAAAATGTTTAATTTTTTGTGAAATAAAAGCTCATCAACATAGATATTAAACAAAAAACTGGTGGTCTAGTGCATTGGAACCATATCTTGAAGATGATGACTTGTTTTGGGGTTAATTAGAGCACAACTTGTTCCATAGAGACAAGGTAGTATTGAAGCTTATATAGATTAGGCCTAACGCTCTCGTTACTGGGCGTCACACACAGGTCTACGCTTTTTACAGTTTTCTTTTTTTTGTAAATAATATTTTTAATTAATTAAAAATCAAAATAACTAGCAAATAATTTTGTTGGCAAACGATTTCTTTGAACGATAGAATGAAATTGAAATCATAACTAAATGTAATTAATAATTAAATAGATTAAATAAGATTAAGTAAAATTCAAAATACTTAATATTTATAGCTAACAATACATGATAAATCACTCTCTGGTGAACACTAGTTTACGACTTTGCGGGCATTAATGTGATGGGGATGGTACAGTTGGATAAGACTTCATTGTTCATGTGGTTTGAAGAGCGAACCCTGGACGGGCGAGGGCAGCAGGTTAAAAATTCCCTCACATTAATGCCCGCAAAGTCGTAAAATAACAATACATGTTTTAACATAATTGATGAAAGATTTATTGAAATGATAGAATGCAATTTAAAACATAAATAAGTATAAAATGAAGTAATCTTTTTCTAAAATTGTGAAGGGTCGTCGTTTCTTAATAAAGCATCTACCATAACAACCACCACCAAACACAACAACAAAAACAAAATGTGTGGTAGTACAACGAATACTTCGCTTCGCTACGATTCACAATTAAATATTGGATGTCAATAAAAATAGAATACTATTAAGTTGTAATAGCTTTAACTTTGTTCATTTTAGATATTACTTTTATGGTAAATAAAATCAATAACTTTAATGTGTTTTATTATTTTACAAACAAAGTTTCGGATCTTTTATTCAAAGGATTCGTGTCCTATAAAAACAATATTTTAGCGAGCTGCAGCTCTATGTATAGATAGTGATGGTATAAATGATGATGTAAAGTGGATTAGAGTTATTAATTCATTATTAAGGATTATGCAACACACTATATACACAGTACATATTTTTTAAAGCGTTATATTAGGGAAGAAAACATTTTATACATATTTAGTATCGTCCTATTTCACTTTCTTACAGAAAGGTTATAAGGTATTGACATTTTTATGGACATCTTGTATACAGTTTTGTTCAATATTAGAAACTATTAAGCATGAAAATGTACAGTACAACTAAGTAAAATAGATGTCCCGTTTTCAAATAGAAAACTTGGAATAATGAAGCTTTAACTTATTTTTTGTTGTAAATTCCATACTGTGAGAATTTACCCAATATTTTCTCAGTATGGAGTTTACAACAAAAAAATTAAAATACAACTTCATTATTCTTATTTTTCTATTTGAAAATGGGGCTCCTATTTCCAAGTTAATAAAAAACAAATTAAAAATGTTCACATCAGTCTAAATTTGAATGAAGTAGGTTAGAATTAGAAATAGTTTTCATGTGAGTGGTTTGTCGAAAGTTGAAGTGAAATAATGACTAAGTGTCTCTTCTTACAATATAGTTTCTAGAATTCAATAATTAACTTCCTTTTCAATTATGAGTCATCAAAAGTTCAAAACTAATGACATTTTCATGTGAAACTGTTCAACATTCTGTTATGATTACGAATAGACTACCTTTGTATAGAATCAATTGATCACAAGGAATCATTATATAGAACAAAAATTCCCTTTATAACCAATTGATGTCTTCAGTGAGATAAGACTGCATTATAGCTCATCTAACAACACATCTCTAATAACTAATTAAAGATACAACTCATCGTAATAATCAGATAAGTATAAACATTTATTCCTTAACCGCATAAAACTCTTTCCAAATGTTGTTTTCAATCCTAATTTAAATGTATTTAAGTCCTTCTGTAAATCATAATTTTAATGTCTTTAAGTCCTTATATAAATAATTATTCAGGTGTTACGGGGGTGGGAAAAATATAATAAAAAAAGGTTTAAATGTATATCCTAACTTATTTTAATGATGTTTAAACCTTTATTCCTTAAATATGTAAGTACTATGTTTATACAATAATATTTGTTTTCAACACGAACTTTGCCAGATGGCAAAAGATAATCAGCGATGAAAAAATAAACCTACATTGTACAAAATTATTTTTGTGTAATGAATAAACCAAATATTTATGTTCAGTATTTCACCGGAAGGCCATTGAGTTTATTGTAAGAAATGCTTTCATTCTAAATTTAATTTTGCTTGAATTATTTTTCTTGTTAATGATCGCACCTCTTCTGTATGACCGTTGCGATAACAAATTACTATCAAGACTTGAAGAAGCAAATCAGTTTTTTGTGTTTAGTAAAAGTTGTTGATGCTGATTAATAATTTTTTTAACAAGTCATAAAACACATTTTTATTTTGGTTAACTCCGTGAAAAACATATTTTTAACAAGAAATATTATCTCAAAAATATAAGTTTATAATGTTAGTAATAATAATAGTAATGGTAATAGCAATAACAATGTTAACCTTAAAATAAAGATATAATAACAATAATAAGTATGTTATAGTGTTATACTTCTAATAACAGTTATTATTTAAAAAACTTCAACTTTTTATAAAGTTTGTTTTGTAAACGTTGTTGATAATGTATAGTTCTTAGTATTATTCAAAATAAATATTCCTGTAAAGTGATAAATAGAAATAAATAATTAAAAAAATTACCGTAAAAAAACATTGAAAAACTTTTATTTAAAAAACACAAGTTTTCAAAAAAATAATTTCAGTCAAGGATGTTCAAACTTAATAATTCTTCATTTTATTCTCAATAAATATTTATATTGTGATTAATCCTATAGGAAGCATACCTTTAACAATACAGTAGCTATTGTTTAAAAAACATACGTTTGTACAAAAAGTTTATTTAATAAAAATTGTTCAGATTGTATAGCTAGTTCTTCAATCTATTCTAACGAAACATTCTGTATAACATGAAAAGTGTATTTCTAATTTTAAAAAAAAAAACACTTAAGAAAGCTGTTGTTCAAAAAGCTAAACGTTTTATAAATAAAAACCTTAATGCAATATATTTTGAATCAAAAGCTCTACATTTTGATTTAAACAAGCATAACTCAAAACAAACAAAAATAGTCCTAGATGACGACAACAACACCGACACCGACACTGACAGCAACAACAACAGCAGTTACAGAATTCTAAACCATATTGAGTGTGAATTTAGAAATAAGGTAAGCAAATATGAAAACATAGCCAAAAAAAATAACAATTAAATGGGCTTTAGAGTTTATTTATACATGTATTAAAAAAAATATATATACATATATATTTATAGTTTAGGGCAGGGTTGTCCAGCCTGCGGTCCGCTCAGTGTTTGAGTGCGGCCCACTACTGACTCACATTACAAGAGGTGAAAACAATGGCTTTATCACTTTATTCAAAGAATCGGTTGGCAATGAGATACTCAACTACCATTGTTTGATTCATCAAGAAAAATTATGTGCTCAAAAGTTAAATATGAAACAGTTGATGACTGATCTCGTTAAGGTTGTTAATTTCATCAGATCGCGGGGTATAAATCATCGCGAATTCAAAGCATACTTGAACGAAGTTGGTAGTGAATATGAAGACGTTGTGTATTTCTCAAAGGTTAGAGGACTCAGTAAAGCAGCAACCTTAAACATATATTAATTATTGTTGCCTGAAATATAACAGTTCTTGGAAAAAAAGAAACGTGGATTTTTTAGAAAATGAAGAATGGTTGAATGACTTATCCTTTTTTGTTGACATCACTGAAATATTAGCTGAACTTAATTTGAATTTACAAGGAAGAGACCAGTTATGTTGCTCAATGTTTGAGCGTATAGCTAGTTTTACTAAGAAATTATAACTTTTTATAGCACAACCAAAAGCTGGTAAAATTGTACACTTTCGTAGTCTATATGAAAGAGACCAAAACTTTTCTGTAAACTATGAAAAAAATACTAAATTTTTTGAAGATTTGCTTGAAGAGTTAACAATTAGATTCTCTGACTTCAAAAAGATCGAAACTGAGTTGAAATTATTTAGTGATCCATTTTCATTTCAATATAATAAAGCACCACTCGAATACCAACTTGAACGGATTGAGATGCAAAGGTTTAAAAACATTCCATAGAGAGCACATTTATTTATAAGAAATTACATTCGTTCAATGAATTCAATCAAATTATAAATTTGTCCAGAAAATTATTGTGCATGTGGGGCAGCACATACTCTAACGAGCGGTTCTTTTCATGCATGAAAAACATTAAAACTGCAGAAAGAAATAGATTGACCGACATACATTTAGCAAACATTCTTAGAATTAGAAACATCATGGCTGGAAGACAAATTCAAAAAACTCATTGATTTCATATTGGGTAAGAAAATGTAATGTCTTTTCTATGTATATCTATACATGTTACCGGAGAAAAAATTACCATATTACAATGTTGAAATAAATTATATTCACATGGTTTTGCTTTGTGTTGTAATTTTTCATTAAATTATATTCAAATTGTTTTGCTGCCCAGTGAAATTATTCAATTTTCAATGCGGCCCATTAACTTAAAAGGTTGGACACCCCTGGTTTAGAGGTTTGTTGCCCTCAGGTGATCAGAGCTCGCTCTTCAAGCTACGTGACCAATGAAATTTTATCTACTGTGCAATCCCCATCTTTATGTTTATTCACATTTTTGCCCGCAAACCTCTAAATATATATATATATATATATATATTAGTAAATAATTACTACGAGGAAATCCATCCCCTCCTCGTAGTAATTATTTACTAATTTGTGTTTCGCACCTATAACT
>JARUHE010094489.1:0-15031 GCA_031471125.1 Archaeomysis grebnitzkii
ATGCTTTTTTGGAGAAGTTTGAACACAGCTAATAGGTGTTTTTGGTCACCGAAAACCATTTGAGGAGCAAAGTTAGGGTAGGTAAGGTTAGGTGTGGTCACGATTATGCTCAATTTTGCTTAAATACTGGTTGGTGTATGTATTCAAAATTCAAGTAATCTTAATGTGTTTGTGCTGCCAAGCCCAAGTTATCGTACAGCGTAGCACAATTTGTCCATCTTTTTCAACTTTCACCAAACATTGCATTGCATTACCTAACCTAAACTAGCATAAATATGAACTAACCTTAATATCCTGAAGGCTTGTAAACTTGCGATGTAGCTGTGAGAAAGTCTTCAATATCGTTCAATTTTTGCTTATACCACAAGTGTCCAGCAAGGTAACTGGCTAAATGTTTTTCACGTCAACCTCCAATCAGGGCGCTAATCGGCAAACATTTTGTGATATCCCTCATCAACTCATTTTTTTATAAAAACGCCCGTAAGTTCCATATTTCTTGGTTTTAAATAAACAAAGTATTTGAAATATGCACTCTTGATGCTTAAAAAACTGCCAGATGATCCCACAGGGATGAATGAACTGTGATAATATCACCATGAAATTCTGTTAGAAATATACTGAACACTTAAAGTGGGGATACATGCCTGGAATTATTACAAGTAAAAACACCCGTACTGTTACAAATAAAAACGCCCAACAACCCATTTCAACCCGGAACAGCACCCTGCCTCCAATGGGTGATGCACGCTTAGCCCACCTCCAACCACTGTGACCTTCGACTGTGTTTGTGTTGGCGCCGGTTGCTGAGTCCTTGAATTTTTTTTGAGTGGTTTACTGATTGGTCTATGTATCCTTCATTTTAAAGCCAATCAGATGTCTTCCAACAATCGCTTATGATTGTGGTCCCGGGTTAAACGAATTGTTTAATTATGGGCAACAGTGTTGTCTGTTTTCTGTCCGGTACAGGCACCATAAATGTGCGGTTAGAACCCCGTTCAACACCTCCAAAAACCCATTGGCCCTTGCGCCACTGACTGCAATTTTATTTTGCTTTTCCGAAATGACTTTCATCGATTTCCACGATTTTATCTACACCACCGATCACTTCACTGTTTGTAGC
This sequence comes from Archaeomysis grebnitzkii, assembly GCA_031471125.1. Lineage (NCBI taxonomy): Eukaryota > Metazoa > Arthropoda > Malacostraca > Mysida > Mysidae > Archaeomysis > Archaeomysis grebnitzkii. The sequence continues at coordinate 1,121 of JARUHE010094489.1, forward strand.
TAAATCTTGCAAAATAACTTCCCGGCAAAAGCTAGCCCAATTCACAGATGTTTTTGAGGAAATGTCTTTCGATTTCAACTAACGGTTCACTTAATGCTATAAATAAGTACGCAAATTTTAAAATTTGTTTAATGTTCAAATGAGAATTTTCAAAAAAATTGTTTTATGGATTGATTGTGAGTGTTCACAGTAACCGGTATTGTTCCTTTTAGCACACGTCAATCTTAATTTGTTTTCATTGAAACTTAATAATTTATCACAAGTGGGACATTTTATTTTCAAATTAATTCGTTTTTTGTATTCCAAATATGCAAGAAAAGTTATGTTTTCACTTTCACACAAAGAATCAAGATCATCCAACGTGGAGACGAACATGGCTGCCAGTGAACTATTAAAAAACCGTTGCCATTTGAAAATTGCCATTCGTAAACTAAAAATTTAACAAATTTCCCTAAACTTTTAGTACTTTTTCTTAAGTGTTGCTAGATTTGATTCCGGGATCTGAAGTAAAATTTAGTCTTATTTCCCACATGGCAAGAATACAAAATTAGGTTCGACTAATAGGTGTTTTTGGCCACCGAAAACTATTTGAGGAGCAAGTCAGGTCAAGTTAGGTTTTGTTTGGTGGGTCACACTAATGCTAAAATTTGCTTAAATACTGGTTTATGGAGAAGCAAAGGGATAGCCTAACTTGGTATCTTCCATACAAATCAATAGACTTGCCATTTATTTATTTCACAAGATAATAACTTCACGAACTCAATATCATATGGGTATTAAAATGGCTCTCCTTAAAAAGTGAGTCCAAGAAGTTTTAATAAATTGTTTTCTTTATCATAGCAGGTGAATGAAATAAATTGAATTATTCAATGTTGAATAAGTGTTCAATACATTATTAATTGTTTAATACACTTATTGGACAGACAGTTTATTTTCATGCAATATTATTTATAAGTAAATATATATTTTAAACTGAAGAAATCCAAGCTACCTTAAATATATTTTTCACAAAATTGAATCCTTCAGCATTCTATTTTTAAAAAAATGATGCAGTGAGTTCTTGAATTGATTGATCTTATTTGGCATATTGGCTGGGAGTGCAAATGTCATAATTTCAGATTACTTTTCAAATCCCAGGTGTGCTATTTTGAAAATTTTAAGCCCTTTTTTCAAAACCTGGGGGCACAAGTTTGTAAACTCCATACTTTTCAAATAGCAGGTGTGGAGATTCAACAGTTGTTGAAAATATTTCTCTCCTTGAACTTCTAATTTTGTTTTCGATTTCCAAAATCATTTACAGGCTGGTTCTTGTTTTGTTTTCAAAATTGCTTACCGATTGGTAACTGCTATTTTTAGGCTCTGACAACAGCCTCTATAATCCATTGTTCATTGTTGGTACAGATGCAGACAGATTTTTTAAATCTTTGTTTTTAAATCTTGGCTAGCTACCACTTAGAGTAGAATTAGAAGAAAAAATTGTATTTTTTTTCTATTTAAAAATGTGGTTACACAACTTTGTAGAATTATGAAAAATATATTTTTTTTTTTTCATTTTTGTTTTAGTCATTTTTATTTAACAGGAATATAACTCTGAACAAAATTGTCCAAAAGTCTTTCTGGTGTAAAATGAATATTGAAATAATAGGTTTTTATATCTTGGTTAGCTACCACTTAGTAGAATTATGAAAACAACATTTTTTAAATATTTTTCTTTTTGAATCTTGGTTAATCACAACTTAGTACAATTATGAAATTCTTTACTGATATTTTTATTTAACAGCAATGGCTTTATATATAATTCTGAATAACATTGTCCAGAGTAATTTTTTGTGTAAAATGAATATTTATTGAAATAATAGGTTTTTAAATCTTGGTTAGCTACCACTAAGTATAATTATAAAAAAAAAATTTGTATATAGATATATGATAATTTTGTTGTATTTATAACTCTTACTCAGTCACAGCCTTAATTTGTTTACAAATTTTCTCCTACTTGTTATTATGTATTTACGGAATTATATGAATAACATTGAAAACAGTTTGTGAAACATTTTTTGTTGTATATGAACAAAAAATTATGATCTATAAAACTTGAAAATAAGTATCTTAATGCATTACAGGGGATAAGGCAATTTTTAGCGTAGATATTCATCCTGATGGATCGAGGTTTGCAACTGGAGGGCAAGGTCAGGACTCTTCGGGTCGTGTTGTCATTTGGAATTTGAAGCCGGTCGAAAGTGTGAAAGCTGAGGATGATGAAAAGGTATTTTTTTCATAAAATTTTTGTTAATCACTGCCTGAATAAATATTGTCATAAGGGCTAAAATTGCATTGGAAAGAACATAATCAAGTGTTTGTTTGTATATAATATATTGTGTATTAAAAGATTATAACTGAAGAGATCTGTTTGTTGATTTGTTGATTATTTTTTTCAGGTTCCAAAACTTTTATGTCAGCTTGACCAACATCTTGGTTGTGTGAATAGTGTTCGATGGTCAAATTCGGGAAGGTTTCTTGCTAGCGCTGGAGATGATAAAGTTATTATAATTTGGCAGCTGAGTAGTTATGGTGGTGAGTACACTTCTCTTTCTTATCTATAATGCCTTTAATACATCTTGATGACTAACCACTTGTTTATGCCTTTAACATATCTTGATGACTAACCACTTGTTTATCACTTCGACTTAGAATTTATGGGTCTAGTTAGGATAACCTGTTTGTATACCCATATCCATTCTCGTTCCACAACTTATCCAGTCTGATTGGAATAAAAGTAATATTCCAATTCCAGTATAACCGGTTCTCTGAAGAGTTAAAAATGTGTATTGAATACAGGTGGAGCTGTATTTGGATCGAACGTAGTGAATGTTGAGTCATGGAGAAGTGTTACAACATTGAGAGGACATGGGGGAGATATTCTTGACGTGGCTTGGTCTCCTGGAGATGTTTGGCTTGCTTCTGCCTCCGTGGACAACAATGTCATTGTGTGGAATACTGCTAAATGGCCAGGTTAGAAAGATGCTATTTTAAATTTTGTTGGCCAAATTATTGGCCCTGTTTTAACTAACTTATTTGACATAAATTAAAGATAAGTTGTTTTCACATTAATTATTTTCAAAACAAGTTTGTCTGATTTTGTTTACATTAGTTTATATTCTTATCTTAGTCTAGCTTATAGAAAAGGTTATTATATTATAATACAAATAAAAAATGGTTATATAAAATTTAATTTAAATTGAAATATGATTCAAAATATATGTTAAAACAAATATATTGATTTATTTCATATTAATCTTTAATAATATAAGAGTACATTAGGTTAATTTGTGATAATTTCTTTAAATCTTTAACTAGTACAGAACTAAACCCTGTTGGTTTATTATGGAGACATCTGAAGATCATTTCATAAATTCAAGCTGAGATTTTGAAGAAATGTGGTTCCTAATGTATATGATTTTCATTTATGTTGATTTGTCCTAAAATTAAATCAAACTTCGGTCTGTTTTTGAGAAAACACAAGTCAATAAATCCTTAGTTAAGTTTGTTTGTTTGCAAAAGTAGCTGATTTTCCAAACATACATTAGTTCTATTTAATATAAGCAGAGGACTGCTGCCACCAATGTTTCTCATCATTGTATGTAGTAATAAAACTATTTGTTTGAATATGAAAAATTGGCTAACATTTAGTATACACTTCATAACTGTACATTTGAGAAATAAATAACTAGATTAACAAGCAAAAAAACAATTCTCACTCGAATATTTGGATACAACTACTACGCCAACGACGAAATAGTAACACCTTAGTGGACCTTCGCCACTTGCACGTTCGACAATGTCTTTTTTTCTAGTATAAATTAAAACTCACAGACTAATCTAATATAATATATTGAACATTAATATATATTAAATTAAAATATTTGTGTACATTTTATGTGTGGTATTTTATTTTTATTTTTATTTCTATTTTTATTTCTATTGATTATTTGTTTCATTTAAGTACAGATAAACTTTTTTTCATTTTTATTGTACAAAATGAATATTTTCTATAACTTGGTAAACAAACTGATTTTATGCAGTCATATAGATGCCATGGGGTGGGATTAATGATTATTATTAGCACAATTCAATACAAGCTGAAGCAAAATTAATTATTTTGTATGAAAATAGAACAAGTGAAACGATTGACTGGACATACTGGACTTGTGAAAGGGGTCACTTGGGACCCTGTTGGCAGATACTTGGCATCTCAATCAGACGATAAAACATTGAGGGTTTGGCGCACAACCGACTGGGTCACCGAGGAAACGATTGCCGAACCGTTTTACGAGGTATTTCCTATGAAGAATTTTTTTTTTTATTAATTTTGTTCAGCACATTCACTGCCGGGGCTTGCCAAACAGCATCTGGTGTTCCCAGGTCACCCATCCAAGTACTGACCAGACAAAATTTAACTTTGCTGATCAGACGAGAAGCGGTGTTTCAACGTGGTTGTTGACTGTTTATCGAAATATCCCGACATTCGAATAATTGGTTTTGTCAGATTAAATTGCATTAAACTTTGTTGAAAAAATTTTTTTTTTTTTTTACATGTTAATTGTCCACCATGCTGAACATTTAATAATTATTGCTTTTGCTTATAATTGTACAATGTATGTAAGTTATGTCCAGTCCAATACTTTAGGATTCCACATTGCCCACTTCAATAGTAATTCCTATGGAGAATGTGGCAACTATAGCTCTAAAGCATTGGTTATGTTCACTTACATGGAATTCCTTTTTCAGTGCGGTGGCACAACTTCGGTTTTAAGGCCCAGCTGGTCTCCAGATGGTCAATATTTGGTGTCTGCACATGCTATGAACAATGGAGGCCCAACAGCTCAAATCATAGATAGGGATGGTTGGACAACGGACAAAGATTTTGTTGGACATCGCAAAGCAATAACTTGTGTGGTAAGTCAATTTTTCTGTCAAACAAGCATAAAAAATTTGTAAATAATTGAAGATTTAAAAGCTTTATTGTTGAACAAAGAATCTGTAATTTCAAAATAAAAAGTTGGTCAAGTTGAAAATACTAAATTTTCTAATTATTATTAATCATATCAAAAAATTTAAAAATATAATCTGCATAGGTTTTATGTATAAATATTTACATTAATGTGTGAAATCTTCTAAGTGAGGATTACAACAATAAATACAACACATCAAAGTTTGCCATTTGTTTGATTGTTTTTATTATGAATTATAGAAGTTAGCTTTTGTAGTTTAACTCTAAACAATTGTCTTTTTTCTCCCGCAGCGATTCAATCCAAACATCTTTAAGAAAAAGGATAAGAAGGGTGGACGGCCAGTACAGTATTCTTGTGTTGCAATTGGCTCAAGGGATCGTTCCATTTCCATTTGGTTCACATCTTTGAAACGGCCTTTGGTCGTCCTGCACGATATTTTCGACGATTCGGTAAGTCCTCTTTGCGGAGATTCGATAAGACTGAAGATTTGAAAATGTTTATCTTTGTTTAATTCAAAATATTTCATTATTTTAGGTCTTGGATCTGTCTTGGAGCACATGTGGTCGGTTTTTAATGACCGTGTCAAAAGACGGAACTTTAGCTTTCATTAGTTTCCGCTTCGAAGAAATCGGCACTTGCTTAACAGAGAATGAAACGGTGAGACAATAAAGGCTTCATTTTCAATCATTGATTTAGTTCATATTCAGTAATTGGTTTAGTTCATGTTCAATCATTGATTTAGTTCATATTCAGTCATTGATTTAGTTCATATTCAGTCATTGATTTAGTTCATATTCAGTCATTGGTTTAGTTCATATTCAGTCAATGAATTAGTTCATTTTCAGTCATTGATTTAGTTCATTTCAGTCATTGATTTAGTTCATATTCAGTCATTGATTTAGTTCATATGCAGTCATTGATTTAGTTCATTTCAATCATTGGTTTAGTTAATTTTCAGTCATTGATTTAGTTCATATTCAGTAATTGATTTAGTTCATATTTAATTGTTGAATTAGTTCATATTCAATCATTGATTTAGTTCATATTCAGTTGTTGAATTAGTTCATATTCAATCATTGATTTAGTTCATATTCAGTCATTGATTTAGTTCATATTCAGTCATTGATTTAGTTCATTTTCAATCATTGATTTAGTTCATTTTCAATCATTGATTTAGTTCATTTTCAATCATTGATTTAGTTCATATTCAATCATTGATTTAGTTCATATTCAGTCATTGAATTAGTTCATTTTCAATCATTGATGTAGTTCATATTCAGTCATTGGTTTAGTTCATTTTCAATCATTGATGTAGTTCATATTCAGTCATTGATTTAGTTAATTTTCAATCATTGATGTAGTTCATTTTCAGTCATTGATTTAGTTCATATTCAGTCATTGATTTAGTTCATTTTCAGTCATTGATTTAGTTCATTTTCAGTCATTGATTTAGTTCATATTCAGTCATTGGTTTAGTTCATTTTCAATCATTGATGTAGTTAATATTTTTAAAATTACTTTTCAAGATGTTTTCTCCAGATAAATTCAATATTTCTCTATTTAAAAAAAAAACAATGTTTCCATTTTAGAATGCCTTGCATATAAAGCTGTATGGGAAGTCTGTGGCTACTGCGATAGCATCGGTGAATAGTACTATTATCGAGAATCCAGAGTTGCTGCAAATCCAAGAAGAACAAAAGACAAAGTCTTCACTTCAAGCAAGCGAAAGGTGAGAAATAAATAATTAATTTTTATTTACCATTAAAAATATTAATAGGCATTCTTCTAAATAAGCAAGCATGAGTAAATGCTATGCAATAAAAACTGTGTTTGTATGTTGAACAAGATTTTAATTTGTGTATTTTTTCAATACAATTCTGTATATTGTTATATTAACACTTCAGGGTATCCATCCTACGGATACCCTATTGCAATCAACATGCGTGGGTCAGTCCGTAGGTGAAGGTGAATGTTAAAAGTTTTTCATTTTTTTCATTGAACAAAGTTTATAGATAATGAGCTGAATATTAACTTTGTTTAAATAAAAAAAATCTATATATTATATTTTCTTTAAAAAATTATGTTTTATAGCTCAAGTTAACTTAGAAAATATTTTACTATTTTTATAAGAGGTGAAGGTAAATCTTGAAGTATTTTTTTCATAAATTTACAATTTTTTCTTAAATAATAACATTGCTTAAAAATAAACAAGTTTCTATAGATTTTTTCTCTAAAAATGTTGGTTTTAATGAACTTAAAATGTTTTGCTATTTGTACAAGTTCAATTAATCTGTAATCTTATGTTTTTACTGAAACAATTTTTTACCTTTGGTTGATGGATGCCCTATTATATCCAATTTTTTTTCCATTTATTTACAATAAAATTATCTCTAAAATTTCAACAAAAAAATTGAGTAATTATGAACTTGATAAATTAGCTAACCTAAAGTTTCCTAGAATTTATATTGTTTAAACAATATTGACTTTTAACAAAAAAGTCCTTTAGGCGTTATACCTTAGAATCTCCATTCTTTCATTTGTTTTAAATAAACTATTCTCTAAACCTTCAAATAAAAATACTGGTTAACTATGAATTTAAAATTTCTCATAAAATGTATGTTTTAATAAGTAAATACTGATTTTGGAAAAAAAAATCCTTAGTGACACCAGTGTAGTGTGTTATGTTCTTTGTTTTCATTTAAACAGTTTTTTTCATTATTTTGGAAGAAATGGCAACATTTCTGTAGTCCACAAATTATCCACCACCCCAACAACAACAACTATAAAAAGTCATTTATAGAAGCTGGTTTTCCAAACACAGTTTCATAAATTCACGTTGCATGTTCCATCAGAAAATAAAAAACTGAAAAAAATAATCGGCAGGCGGAAGTATAATTGTATTCAACAGTTACACAAATTTAGTAACTTTTTCGAATGTACAAACACAGATTTTAATGCATAGACTTTACTCATGCTTGTTTATTTGTTTACCTATTGCATAAATTTAATTTTTACAATCAATTATGAAAGGTATTGTCACAACCATAAATTCTAACAATTTTTTTTTGTTTGTGCTTGCAGGTCTCTAAGTAATTCTTGGGAAAGAAAGTCGTCTTCAAGCAGGGCGCCAACAGACAAGCAAATAGAGATGAGAACCGTCGACGGCCGACGCCGTATCACTCCAATGTTTATCCCATCTCCTGCTGAAGGGTCTGTGTTTTTTTTATAATCCATTTATTTCCGACATGAAGTTGTGAAAATATTTACTCTTGATTTTTTTAACAATTACATCATTGAAATAAAAATGATGTAACAATTGTATATGTTCTAATAAATAATACAAATATGTGATTAATAAATATATATATTTATTTATTTTTTCAGAGAATGCAACACAAATACTGAAACTAGTTTTAGTTCGAGTAGACAGGAGAAGAGTAAGATTATTGTGGAAAAAGTTGACGGTGTGGTCGAGCCAAATATTTCGAGTCCCAACAAAGTACAAATGTTGAATCACTGCAACGGTGTGACCAGTGATGCCAAAGTGAACAATATCCCACCTCCATCTGAGCTGGACAGTATTCCTTTGGGCTTGAGTGCACGACTGGAAAAGTAAGTCGACTTTCCACCTGTCTTGTCCGAGATGAAACAATCTTTGTTTTATGATCGTCTTTACTCAAAGACTTGTCTAAATATTCTTATTTCACACATTGGTTACTTGGAGGTTTAAACATATGCAAGTATTGTAGATCAGTTTACTTTCAATCATTGGAATTGAAAACAATTTTACAAAAGAGTATGTGTCAAATTGGGCAAATTCGAGCATTTTATTTTTATGGAATAAAAAAATTTGTACTTACTAAAAATTATTTGTATAAAAACTCATATTTAAGATAATTTTGGTCTTGTGTGTATGATTTTATTTGATTTACTCTTTGAGTAAATACTTTTCTTATAGATGGAAGAACAATTTCCGAACTTACCCGATTTGATTATACCTTTTATTTTTCCAATCAGGAAGTCCATAACTGTTAAAGATTGATTTATTAAAGGAGTTTCGGAAAATTTGTTCATTATGGTCCTTTAACCAAAGTTGATATTTACAGAGTTAAAGCCAAAATATAGCATTTTTGTTGGGTTCGAAATTGTCCTCAAAATTCATAAATATAATAAAAGTTTACTTTACTTGAAGAGTTACAGAGAACTTTCTTTATTTATTTTTTTTATTGTTACCCAACAACCAAAACTTCCAAAAATATTTATAGAGTTCTATGCAAAAACTAAAATATTTTAACTATATTTTTAGAATAAAAATTTGTAAGTTTTATTTGAAGCATTATAGAAAATTTGAACTAGATTGCCAGTTATTTATGAAAATAAAAATCCTTAATTTACAAAAATTTTCTATTTAAATGAACTCTCATTTACAGTGTCATCAAAATTCTTATTTTCTATTCTACTCATCAATGTTTCAGTAATGAAAATTTGTTCTGCACTAATTATTACTTTAGTTTAACTCTAAGCAACAGATCATTTGGGCTATTTGATTAAAGTTGATTTAAAATCAAGTATAGTATTTCTTAAAATAGTTTAAGTTGCTTGTTATGGAAATGTTGACTAACTCAAACACATTTTTGTTACGGTTCTATTTGTGCAATTTCAGTCGAGCTGGAACTACAACGACACCTAATGGGAATGCCGCCAGTCCTGGAAAAACTGCCGATTGCTTCTCTCCTGCGCCTACCAAGAGAAAGTTCGAGGATGCTCAACCAATCAGTGTGAAGAGAAAAAGAGGAAGACCGCCCTTCAATGACCGCCAATCCGCTTCAACATCTCGACCCCAATCACCAGTCCCGATTGTAAATAATGTCGTCCCAACCAATCACTTGCAGAGCGTCAATTGTGTGCCGGTGAAGCAATCCCAATTATTACCCGAAGCTTCCATTTCACGTTCCACCAAAATACAGGTTTGTCTTGTGGGATCAAATACTTCATATGTGTGTGGGGTGAGGTCTGTTTCTGCATGTATTTATGTGACTGAAATGTGGTAAATAAGATCCATTAATTCAAAATTTCACTGAAGTCTACGTGTTTGTGCGGGCCTCCGTCTGTTGAAATGATTTTTATTATTTAGTTATAATCTACATTCTAGATTAAATGTTTTTTTACTTTTTTATTTAGTTTGATTTAGAAGATGAATAAATCGGAAGTGAAGCAGTCTCTTAATGTGAATTGTTCATTGAGTGATAAATATTTCCCTACTGCTTAATGCCTGTCCATCCTACAATGCCACTAAATGATTGTGAGACATTTGAACAATTTGGTTCGTGGATTGCTAGTTTGAAGAGTTACTGAAATCTTAACCAATTATATTTATTTATTTCTAATAAGATGTATATTCATCAATGGCTAGTTCTTTTGCTCTTTCTAATTTATCCTGTTGTTTTCTTCCATTTTTCTCTTTCAGTATATGCATTAGGTATGTTTTCTTTCAATTTCACCTACAGTGCTATATAGGAAAGAAAAATTTGAAGTATGTTATATATATTACACGGAACGTGGTACTGGTTGTGTAGCTATAGTACTCTGTGAATTATCTGATACAAAATAGTTGATAATTGTTTATATATTGTAGGTGGATATTATTAGAAATGTTTCTTTGTTTATAGTTGCATGTGAATAACAATATCAGCTTTTGACATACTATGATTGGATAATTATGATGTCATGTGTTACTGTCATTGGCTCATCTCATAGAGGGTGGAGCTTCGTTTGATAGGTCTTGGTAGTTGCTATTGGAAATGATAGAAAGCTTTCTTTGTTGTGCATGTCAAGCTAAACATTATAGTTTTAATGATTTGAAAAGCTATATAAAGTTTTTGGTAGTTCTGTAATATATTTATGTTCCTAGTTGACTAACAAGACTTGGTATTTATTTGATTTCTTTAAAATATAGAGCAGAGTGCTTCACGTTTTTAAGTGGACACATGTGTAAAGTAATACAATTTATGTGGAATATGTAGAGTTGCAACTCAAAAAAAGCAAGGTGTTTTTTTGCAAAATAAAACACAGCCTTTTCAAAACACGTTTTTTATGGTTTTATTTTATTTTTTCTTAATATCTTTAAAATATTAGGTAATTATTAGATTTTAAATTGTTTATATAAGAAAACAATTATCTATTTTTATTATGGCAACTATTTTTGCAAATATAGGTTAAAATATGTATCTTACATTGATTTTAATTTGCTGGTTTGGTTAATACTCATTAGCTACTAAATTTATTCTCAATGATTCTGATGCTTGTATTTATATAATTAATCATTTCTAGACTTTGCATTCCATTTTGCAGCTTATTATACAACCGTGATTTTACTGTGTGTTACGAACTTTATCAGTAATTCGATTTATTGGCAGAATGCCAAAAAGTGTTTTTATATTTTAAAGTATAGGTTTGTTTTTTATCGTATTTAAGTTTTTATTTCATAAAAAATAAATATAGTTCACATAATTACAAAGTTGTTTCGAAAAAAAATAACTATAAATAAATGATTATCCTTGTAATGAACGGATGTCAGTAAGAAAATCGAATTACTGACAAAATTCGTAACACACAGTAACTTCACAGTTGCAAAATGGGATGCAAAGTCTAGAAATCTGCAGGTTTGTATGCCAATTTTTGCATCTGCATCTGCATCCGACCGTAACCAATATAACAATCTATTAATTTAATGATATAACTAGTAAATGCCACGCTTTAAAAGCTGTGTTTGTATGTTAAACAAATTTATAAAATTGTGTAACTTTTTAATATATTTTTATATATTATTATATTAACTATTTTCTTTCATTTGTTTCCAATAAAAAAACTTTAAAAAATAAATGTGTGGTTGTTCGTGAGTTTGATGGTAAGTTTGCTAAGTCTAGAAACTTTAAAATGTCTTTTATTTAAACAAATACTAATTCTTGGCGAAAAGTCCTTCAGGCATTCCTCCTTAGAATCTCGATCCAGTTCTTGGATGTGTTTTAAATAAACTTGTCTCTAAGCCTACAAATAAAAATCTCGGTTAACCATGAATTTCAATTTTCTTATAAAATGTATGTTTTACAAGACAAATACTGGTTTCACAAAAATTCTTTAGTGACACCAGTGTAGAATATTCCGTTCTTTGTTTTCATCTAAACAAACTTTTCTGTAAAATATTTTTTTTATTGTTTTGAAAAAAATTACAAAATTTCGGTAGAGTCTACACATCATCCACCGTCCCAACACCAACAACAATTAAAGGTCATTTATAGAGGATGATTTTTCAAACACTGCTTAATAATATAACAATATAATGATAAATTATTAAAGTAATACAACATAATACTATAATATATAATGTTATGCCAATAAAATATCATACTAATACAAAACAATACAATAATATAATGATATATTAATGAAATATTATAATGATACAACCCAACAGGCATTTTAATGTTGTCACAACACTATCACAACGTCGTTTTAAAAAGTTGTGATATTTATAAAACGTTGTATTTTGCAAAACCTTTGTCACTGGAATTACAGTTTTAATCAAGTCAACGTTGTATGAACATCTGCAAATATGGCTTAAACGTTATAACAACCTTGCGTAGAATGTTACTCTATCCAACTTCAATACAACGTTATATGAACGTTTTTAAAACAACGTTGTTTCAACTAACCATGGTTTAACTAACCATTATATAACGTTTCTGAAAGGCCTGCTTACAACTATCCAGAACAAACCTGTACTCAACGTTTCATTAACGTCGTTTATGTTAGTTGGAACAACGTTGTTTAAAAAATGTTCATATAACGTTGTATTGAAGTTCGATAGAGTAACATTCTACGCAAGGTTGTTATAACGTTTAAGCAACGCTATCAGATGTTCATACAACGTTGACTTCAATAATAGTTCCAATGACAAAGGTTTTGAAAATTTTAACGTTTTAATAACGTTTTTATAGAAAATAATAATATAACAATAGATCAAAATAATAATATAATAATAAAACAATATAATGATTTAATGATATTTTAATAACATTACACAGTAGTTTTACAATACAATAATATAATAATAAAATGATGAACTAGTAAAATAATACAATAATACAATAATATAACATTACTTTTTTTACGATATATAATATAACCTTATTTTTTTATGATATATAATAACATAATGATAAACTAATAAAATAACATAATAACATAATAATATAACATTACATTTTTCTTACGATATATAAAAATATAATAATACAATGATAACTAATAAAATAACATACTAATATAATAATATTAGTTTACTTTTTTCTGACGATCTATAATAATACAACGGTAAACTAATAAAATAACATAATAATATAACAATATTAGTTTAATTTGTCTTCCAATAAGTACGAGTAAACACGTGACAAATTGGAAGTTTTAAAAACATAGAATTTATATAATAAAGTAATTGAACGAGTAAATGTTAATGATGACGATTTTTTTATGTTTTGCTTAACCTTATGAGAATTTTTTTCAATAAAAATTCTTAATATAAAATTTTTACTCAGACAACGTTGTTCTGAATTGCATATAAATCAATTTATATTCAATGAAGCTTAATGCAGAATAAAACAGTAACATTAAATTTTTTTCCGTTCCGCTCAACATGTGAAAAAAATCTAGTTGTTGGATAAATAATCGAAACAACAAACGTTTTACTTGGACAAAGTTTTCCATAATTTAATATAAATAAATTAAAAGTTCAATAAAAAAGTTTATTTTATTTATTACCCTAAGATCTACTAGTCAAGAAAAATGCGGACTGGCAAAAAGGTTATAATATTGGTGGCTATTAACCATTTAAAAGACTGGGACA
>JARUHE010094600.1:0-15030 GCA_031471125.1 Archaeomysis grebnitzkii
TGTATATATATGTATATATATGTGTATATATGTATGTATATGTATGTATATATTTATATATCTTATTGCATTAGATTGGATTACGTTTAAATTTATAATACCTTAACGTTCGTAATTGTATTACATCCTTATTTACGCTTTATATAAACCTTAAAACTAAAATTCCAATATTGTCTCGTTTTCCCTTACGTAAGATTTTGTTTACAACGGCGTATCTGCAGCGAAGTTTGAAATTTGATATTTTATACCTTGAACGTCAATATTATTTTACATGAATTTATTCTCAAAATAATGAGACAAATTTTTGTGAAATGTTTTTAATGATTCGTAGTTATGTAACATTATTTTCAAATTCAAGCTCGTACATGCATTACATGTAGCAGCATAAGGCACACGCGTGCACATAAGAGCACATGCTGCATAAATAATGGATCGACAATGCACAAGTGAAGTAACCCACATTCAAGTAACATAGAGCTTGCCTCACTTGTGCTATTGTCGATTCATTATGTATATCCAGTATTTATAATATGGCTTATAACATTGATTTGAGATTTCATAAGTTTGAACAACTGACCCAATTTAATTATTTATAATTTATTATAAATAATGTTTAATAGATCAATTTTTTCAAATTTATACTCAAGTGTTGCCTGGGTGATTTACATACATACACGATAATGATTATATTCAAATTTTCTGGTATAATGTTAATAACATCGTTCAACGTACAGTGAAATTAAGCATAACTGTTTTATTCCACCTCACAACACATCAAAATCACACGGCGTCAAACTTAACCTTTTTGTTGATCAGTTTTGTTTGAGTATTAATAAAGATTTAAAAAAACTTATTTAGCTTCAGAAGTTCTTTCTGTTGAGTCCATGTTAAATTGGCGACTTTTTCACCACGGTTAAATTATGGCATAGCACATTTGAAGTTTTATATCCCTCAAACAAAACCGTTATATTTTACAGTGCGCTCGCGTATTTGGTAAGGTTGAAATCAAATTTTCTAGTAGTTTATTAGAGAGATGGTGCCCGAGCGATACAAACGCTACTTGGAAGATAATGCTGCATAAGCAAATCTAATTGGTACCGGTTCGAGTCCGCTCTAGGGCTTTCATTGAGATTTGAATGTGGCTGCATATGTGGGTAGTAATATTAAGGTTGATATGTGAAGCGAGGTAAAGACCGGTTAGTGTCGATTAGACCCGCTATATAAAAGCCACAAATATATTATTATTAAATTTGAGATTATTCTCGAGTTATTTTGTTTTTGTTCCATAAAGTGGCTTTGTCTTATTGTACATAACCAAAAATGGCAAATGAACCAAAAATTGTTTTGAATAGAAAAATGAATTAATATTTTTTTTTCAATTTAGATTACTTGATAATGATGATGCTAATAATAAGTAATAATATATAATAATGACATATAAATGAACATATGAAAATCAACGAATATAAGGTTTCTAAAAGAATAATTCATTCATGATATTTTTTATTTATTCCTTCATGAAAGAAATAGAAATTCCCCTGAAAAGTAGGGTAAACATCCCTGAAATTCGCCAGATGAAAACAGCAAATCATAAGTCCGAGTTCCCATTAACCTTCATTAAGATTCAACTCTGTCTCGCAAATACCCGAGGACCTTAAATATATTTTCCATTTTTATTCATTATCACAAAAACAAACTTTTACTTTATTTAGTTTCTAATTTTAGTGATTAATAAAACCTTTCTACCTTTCTATGTTTTGTTATATAATTAATAGTAAAATTATATTCAATTTTTAAAATTAATTATACTGTTTTTTTAATAATAAATATGCTTGCAATATACTAGAAAACAAATTATACGTAAGAAATTAGCAAAATAATTTTAAATGACCAATCAATCCATCCCAATCATATAATCTGTAAGAAAAATTTAATGTCCATTTCTAAAAAAATAAAAATAAATCTTTTTAATATAACTTACAGTATCAAAGCCTTTTTAATCATACTGATAAAATCTTGAATTATTTAAAAACTAAAACTATTGATTACCTCATAATAAATTATTTAAAATCTTCTGAATTTCAAAAAGAATTATTGAGTTGTGATGAAGCACGAGTTATGTTAATGCTGTTCTAATACCTTTTACCTTTTGTATATTGTGTGAATACATGAAAGAATTTAGTTTTTCACACATCAGGGCCTTTCTTATTGAAAAGAATTAAAATGATTTCTATTTTGTTCATTTTTTGGCAAGTGTTGACATGGATAACTTGTTAGATTCAGGATTTGTCTATTTAGTTTGTATTTGTTTATTTAGGTATATAGGGTTATTATTGCTAACTTTGTAATCGAATTTATTTAATTTAAAATACATTTTTAGTTACCAGTTTTATTGCACAGTATTTTTGTTTATAAAAATTTTGATATCTATCCATCTTGAAAACAGTTGATTTATGTAAATTTAATGAAATATGCGTTGAAGTATACACACATTTGTTTGTAGTCACCATTCTATGGATACCATATTCAATCACAATAGATGACATTTTTGTTTTGCTGCCACATTTTAAGTGAAGACAAATTTTTTGTTTTCCATATTAGAATTTGTTTTATTAAATAAAATGTATAGATAAGGATCTGAATAATGACATTACTTAAATATTTATTTGTATATATTGCATTTAAAATGTATTGTGGGTTATAATTCTACTTGTCCTCCAATATATTTCACCAATTTTACAAGAGGTGAAGATAAATGTTTTGTATTTTGTATTTTAGATATTTTTAATTAAATAAAAGTTATAGATAATTACTTAAATGTTTTTATATTCATTACTTTTATAATGTTGATTTTTGACACTCCTTGACTTGTGAAATATTTCACTGATTTCAAAAGAATACGAAACTACAGTATTTATATTTTTTATAATTTAATTAGGGGTGAAGTAGGTTTCCAATATTTTTTTTTATGACTGATGTATATAGACTACAATATTAGTCCAATTTTAAATATTTACATGTAAGACATTAGAGAAACAAACTTTAAATGTTATAATTATAATGTAATTGTTTTAGGTACTTTTAGGCTTGCCTTGCCTGAAATTATAATGTAATTATTTTAGATATTTCTAGGCTTACCTGAAATCCATGTGATTATCCTCGACAATTGGAGAAAGTGTTGACGCAGTTGTTGATTATTTTTAGGCATACAATGTCTTTAGTTTATCTTATTATAAAGTGTCTTGTGTTCAAGATAAAACCAAATGAATGCGACTAAAAATAGATAAACCTTGTTTGAATTATTAAATTGGTTAGTCTTGCACGCACCAGACACTATAATATAATAACACTATTGATTTCAAAATAATAATTTATGTTTGTGGAAATGTACTTATTCGTTTCATCAAAATTGATTACATATCTTAAAATCGTTTATGGAGTTAAGAAAGTGAATGGAGGAGATAACATGTGACTTTATTCTAATTCTATAGTTAACTAATAGTTAAACTTACATAGCATTTATCAAATTGAGTTTTTATTTAGTGGTTTCTGTATAGGACCAAATTATAGTAATAATATTTTTCTTCACAAAAACGTAATTTTAAACTACATTATTTATTTTTCGGGATTATTAATTACGTTTTTAACAAACTTGATCAACGTACACGTTCTATTCTTGATTCAATTTGTTTAGCATTTACGACATACATTTGATGGAACACATGTGCATGTCATTATTATTCATTAAAAGTAACAGTCAATGTAAATAGAAAATAATTTTAATTTGCATCACAGCATTCCTTTGCATGCAATTTTCATTATCGAGAATACATCAATAATGCAAAATTATAGATTTTTTTATGTTGATAGCATAGTTATGAAGGTCGAATTATGTTTTGTCACGTCAGAGGTAACATCTGTGTTAAGTTACTTGCTTTGTTTATTTTATTTTACAAGTTAACATTATTGTTATGTATTTGTTTTCTTTCCACAATCCTCCATTTTGTAATTCAATAAATCAAAGGATAGAATAAAATTGTAATCTTTACTTCTAATTAGGTAATGATTATAATTATTTATAATTATAATTATTTATAATTATTTTTAATTCGTTAATTACGAAACTAATTCAATTTTGTCATGAAAAACTTTTTTTATTTAGGTAGAATTCGCCATTTAAATTTGACCCTTCTAATTGGAAGTATTACAAAGACTCATTCATAATAACTATTGGATAATATTGTGGAAATTACATTGAAAAAAATGCTAAATATTGTAAATAGTTTATAAATTAGTAATTTCCTTCTTAATTATTTCAATTTAATAAACCAAAGGAAATGATTTAAGTTATTTATTTGATATCAGTTGGTATTGAAAGAGTTGAATAAAGGTTTGATTGATAACTTATTTGATAACAAGGATGTGCAACGTTTAAGGTCTAGCCTTCATACCTTTTCATAAGCTATTTTATTTCAACATTTTACAGTTTTCATTTTAACATTTTACAAAATTTGTTTTAGCGTTGTTTTACTTTGGTTTTAGCGTTGCACTACCTTGATGTGATCCTTGCACTACTTTGATGTGAGCCTTGCACTACTTTGATGTGGGCCTTGCACTACGTTGGTTTTTGTCTTTGATTGCTTATAAACTTGTTTTGGCAAAGAAAACTGGATTTAAATAAGCAAACTTTCAATCTATTTTTCGATACCAATTATACTGATAACTCTCGAGTTGAAATAACAGTTCGAAGCTCATTTGAGCTCATATCTTGGAAACGTTTTTAAATACCTAAGCCTTTTAAGTAACAGTGTTTGACAAAAACAGCATTTTGGAACAGTTCAATGCTCTAAGCTTCCACATTGTCCACTCCAATAGTAATTCCTATGGAGAATGTGGCAAACATAACTCTAAAGTATTTCCCTGTTTTGGAATCAATATTTTAAAATGAACTTGTTCAAACAACATATGTTGATCTAACCAAAACATATTTTTGTTAGAGTAGAAAGTAAATGATAGAATATTTTTCTTTCAGTTCTATAAAATGAAGAAAATATAAATTGATAGAAATTAATGAGATTTTTTAAAGAGTAATTGGATAAAAAATTCTATCGTTGGTGATATTATGTCGAGACTTAATTTAACCAATTTTAGGTTTAAATAAAACTTATTACAAATTATATTATTATTTCTGTTTTTTCAAACAATATTAAATACTATTTTATAATAACATAAAAATTGTTTCCATTTCTCACAGTTTACAAGTATTGAACGCAAAATATTTTTTCTATTTAAAGGTTGTGTAACAGTTTGAAAAGTTAAATAGAACCTATAATTTTATGTTGAAAAGTCAAGTTACATAAAATATAACTGCACAATGAAAATTTAAACTTAAAACTACATTAAAGTGGATAATATAAAAACAATTTCTTAAAATTATTTTAATTGATTTCATTAATATATGTGATAACGAGTAAACAAAGTTGTAAAATTATCCAATTATTAAGAAATTAAAACATAAATTAACTGTTAATTAAGAAGCAAAATTAAATGTGCAATATAAATTAAGAGAAAATCTTTAAACCAAACTGGAAAGAATTGAAAACACAAGTACAATGAGGACCTTAAAAGCCAAGGTTGTAATTCTGGGTACACAAGGTAAGAACTTTTTTCTTTTGTAATTAATGCCGCCTTCCTTATAAGTATTTCCCTAGGCGAGATAACATTATGATAATCGTGGTTAATGTTAATTATAATGGCAGTGGATACGAACGCCGCCTGGAGATTAACGCTGCAGAAGAAATATCATTGGCACAGGTTGAGTCCGCTGTAAGGCTATTTCATTGATAATATGAACGTGGCAATATTCTCTTAAAATCTCATATGCTAAGCTTACCCGGCTTGAAGGAAGCGCCATTTATCGGCTACATATCCTTAGGGTACACATCACTTGATGTGGGTAATAATAATAAGGTATGCATATGCAAAGCACTGAAGAGTATTAATTGAATGTTGAATGTTGTTACTGATTATGATAATTGTAATATTAATATGGATTTTAATTATATTCATTATTATAATAAATAAATTATTCATGATATATACTCTGCATCTTGGTGAATAAAAAAATGTTCAGTTATAAATCAACAAATTAAATAAAGTATTTTGATAAACAGATTTGAATATTGTGATTCCTTTTATGGTAAAGATGTCGGAGTATTGCATAATTCCCTGCAGCTTTGTCTATGTATATATATATTTTAACTGTGTTGACATATTTGATATATAATACAATATAATACTAAATAATAAATAAAAGTATGATATAATAATATAAAATGTCATATAATAATAATAATAAAAATGTTTGGGGCTTTTATATAACAGGTCTAATTGAACTTAATCGATCTCTGCCCCGCTTCACATATCAACCTTAATATTACTACCCACACCAAATAATGTGTATCCTAAGGATATGCAGACGACATATGGCGCGTCTCCCAAACTGGGGTAATGTACGAGATTTTAAGAGAATACAACGACGTTCAAAAATATATGAATATAATAATGTATATGTGCCTATAAATACGGCAGAACTATATATATTCATATTACATGCGTGCAATGTATGTATGTATGTATGTATGTATGTATGTATGTACGTATGTATATATATATGTATATATGCATATGTGTGTATATTTATACTATATATATGTATACTATATATTTATATACATAGCCTATAAATAGCCTATGACTATGTATATACAGTACATGCGTATACATTAATATAATTAAAATATATCAATATTATTAGATATGTTAAGTTTTTCCAGAATAAATATTATACATTATAATAATTCGATCTTAAACAAGTGTCATTAATAATCATTCATTTTCATTTTTGGTGTTTTGGATTTTATTTTATTTTTACTGATGTTATCTACACAATTTTATTTGTAATTCATCGCTAAATATTTTCAAATTTTATTTTAAATGGTAGGTCTGTTTATTTAATTAAATTGTTATTTAATAAAATTCTTTCAACTTTTTTGTCCTTCACAAGAATTTGCTCGAAATATTTTCTTAATTAGAGGAATGATCGTCCGCCTTTCCGTGTCAAAAATCTCCCAATTATAATTCTTTAGTCATATGAACATACAGATGATATATAATGTAATGGCATTACCATTACAGAAATCCCATTATTTATTCATCCTAATGATGAAAAAGGAAATGAATTAATCTTGACAACCTTCTATCATGAAACGATTATCTTTAACCTCTTCATCATGCGTCATAAGAACTCCGTTTATATATGCTCCAAAAATGTTCTTCTTGCGCCGTTGAAACTACCATAGCATAAAAAGTTAGAATTGCGTTAATTTGAAACATTTTATTAATCGCAAACTAGTTTTGCTACATCGTTTCAAGAACGCCAAAGCGCTTGCTGTTCTGCATGTATATCATGTTCACATTAATTCATTGAGATAACAATTTTATTTTCAACTACACATTTAAAGCTATAGTCACCTTATGGCTTTTGTGATCAAGAACATTTGTGACGCCATTCTTACAAGGTCTTGCCAGATCTTACTTTTTGATAGATTAAATATATTTCCACAAACTTGTAAATACCTCAACGAGCTGTGTTGTTATTCCATATTTATAACTTTTAAATGAATAAATAATTATATGTTTCAGGCTTTGGCAAAGCTTTTTTATAACTCTGATGAAGGTGAAAAATTTACCTAATATTTTTGCAGGCGTCGGGAAGACATCTTTGGTGACGCGTTACGACTCGAACGTTTTCTACAGAAGCACCAGCAGCACCATCGGAGCTTCGTTCAGCAACATCATCACAGAAAGCAATGGATACAAAATCGTTATGCAAGTCAGTCTAATATTTGGTGGCGATTATGAGCAACAATTTATTGTTGATTCAGTAGCGATAGTTTCATAAAAAAAAATAATTTATTTTTCAATTTACTTATTTATGTCGTGTTATCGACTACATTTTTACTTGATTTGAATCAATTTTTCATGATTTAAATCACAATGACACATTGTTATACGATTTAAATTTAAAGCAAGAAAAAGTTTTTGTTTTAAGATGTATTCTTGTTTTCTTAAAATATAGAGCTAAGCATTTATACAAGTTGAACGAGATTCTTCAAAAATTACAGACGCATGATTTACTATATTTAAATGTTTCAAAACCTTATTAAAAAGGATCTGATTTTTATAATTTTATTACGATCCTTATTCCGATGTCGTCACCAACCTCGTCTTCGGCGTTTGACAATGACTTGAATGTTTATATATCTTCTACACTTTTAAAATTTAGTTTCATATAGACTTGGTTATTTGTTTATTATATTAATATATATTTTTATTTAAATTTCTTAATTTTTATCTATACGTATTCATTAATGAACCTTTTTAAAACTATTATTTTTCATATTTTAGCTCGATTTATGCATCAATGGGCTGGAAATGAAGTATACATGAATAAGGTGGATTTTTGGTTGAAATATGTTTTCTCACGTTGGAAAGTTTGACATTTCTGATTGTGGAGATAGAAAATATTTTTGATAATTTTTTCAAGTTACTGAATGAATGATCGCGAGACATTTGAACCGTTCGGTTCGTGGATTGCTTTAGTTGTATTCCTTGCTACTCTTCTCCATCGATTTCAGCCTCGAGTGTCATTTTATGTTTTTTCTCCATTAGATCTTCTCTTACGGTCTTTCCATCTCAGTTTCCGCTTGTCCATCATCTCTACTCTGTAGCTTGCATATGTATCGCTTTCATACCAATCTATTTTTCCTCTCATTATTCTTTAAATGTGATACTATTTTTTTGAGAAATAAACAAATTTATTAATCTTTTTAAATTTCAGATTTGGGACACAGCGGGCCAAGAAAGATTTCGATCGATGGTTCCGGTTTATTACAGAGGTGCAAACGCAGCAATTTTGGTGTTTGATATCACGAATTATTCGTCCTTCACTGACGTACAAACCTGGGTTCATGGTCAGTTTTTTCTTACATTTCGTATTGAGTTATACAAGATTCGTGAACAATATGGTTCACCATCGTATTAAACTATTATAGGATTTAGATACTTACGTCTATGATTATAGGAAATTTTTTAAAATTACAATGTTGTCCTATAATCGTTTACTATAAATTACTAAATTAGCAACGCATTTAATGACTACATATTACTAATTAACTAAATAAACAAGCACGGTATAAGAACATTACTTACTGAATAGAAGATTTAAGAAGGAGCATTATTAGAAATAAACAATTGACAAAATATTGTTGATGAACCTATTTTTATGTTTCAATCAAAATAAAAAAGTAATTGACAATGTTCAGAAATGTGTTTAAATCAATTTATGCTCAATTACAAAATTTTACAAAAAATATAATTAATTTAAAAATGATTGCGTCATGATCTCATTCGCATTTGCCCAACAATCCGTTTTTTTGAGAAATTCAATTGCATTCTTTCAAACAAATATGAGAGTTCACTTTGTGTAGAATAATAAATATTTTTGTGATTTAAAATAATTGTTTTTCTACAGAGTTGAACACCGTTGTTGGATTAGATGACCTGACGATAGTTATAGTTGGTAATAAACACGATTTAGATGACAAAAGAACCGTTCCTCATAACACTGCCATTAAATACGCTCAGAGTATAGATGCCGCATATTTCGAAACATCTGCCCTTACAAAAACTGGTGAGATTTATCTTTATGAAATAAGTTTAACAGTTATTGAAAGCCAATATCTGTCTAAAAATATATTGTCAACTGCCATTGAGAACTGAATTTTATTAACAAGTATTAACTAGAACTTTATATGTATAAATTTAATTATGTAACCTATTCACAAATTCTAAACATAATTCTTCATAAGTATTAGCTGCTCAGGTTTTCTTTAGTGGCTGCTTAGTTCAATAGAAAACAAGATTTTTGATGGAGTACTGTGAAATTATATATTTGGAGAAATATTGCTTATCTAAAACTTTTCATTTGTGTTTAACATTTATAATATATTTAGAAATAATTTTTTTCAGTAAACATGCTAAGATGTTATGTTGGTTTAACATGTTTTACTTAAATATCAACAATTCTTATAATTTGACGTTCACTCCAATTGAATAAATATATTAAATATAACGTAAATATTTTGATTAGAATTAATAAAAACCTATATTAAATAAAATTACTTCTTCTCAAAATATGAAATCATTGCAGGAGTGGAAGACACATTCCAATATTTAGGAACAGAACTTGCAAACCGCGAATCCCAAAAAATTATACAAAACCCCAATTCAGATTTGGTAAGATGGTTAAATGATTTAAAACTGTAAAATATATTTTTAATACATACACATAAAGCTTTATGCAGATTAATTACTTTCTAGCACTAACTGACATTAATTAAATGATGAGAAACTATGAAACACCTTTTTAGAAATAAGTCTGGTCTTATACCTTTATAAAAATAAGTACCTTTTAGCACTAACTGCCATATTAATTATTACTTTCACGTAATTTAGAAGTTTGCAGGCAGAAATGTGAAAAACTACATTCAATTGTTGTCCTTGGGTGACCAGAGCTCGCTCTTCATGCTATGTGATCAATGGAATCATATCCACTGTGCAATTGAATGTTTATTCACATTTCCCCCTGTAAAATTCTAAATTACATATTTACGGTGTTCGTGAATAATCTTTGTACTTTCATGCAAGGTAAAACTAAATTAACTTTTTTTGAATTTTATATCTCTGTAAAGTATTATTATTATTTTCCTTATTTGTTGAACTCCTCATTTTTTTTAGTTTTACCTCACTTTCTAAAAGTTATAATTAATATATAGTATTATTTATAGCTACTTTCCAAGGACTACTCTATGATAGAGTAGTCCTTGCTACTTTCTTAAGTCGGAAAGAATATGGCTTTGATATGATAATATAAATACCTGAAAGTTTTTAACACTTGGGTTATATAAGAAATTTCCTTTATTAAAACTATATCATAACATATACATTATGTTTTAATGTGAATGCATCAAGTATCTGCAAAAAATGCATTACATATGCATTTTTTTATGTAAATATTTGTGCGACATTAGAAATAATCCTTCTCGTCTATTAGACCCCTCCATAGGCACATCCTACAGACCAATCTCCCTCCTCTCCCCATCGCTAAAACCCTCAAAAAATCTGCCTCCCATACATCACTTTAAACATCAACCTCCCTTTCCACCAACAACACTCCACCACTACTGCACTACACAAGATAAGCAACATCATAACAGGATCCAATCAAATAAGACTACCCCACATGTACCATAGCAATAGCTCTAGACATGTCGAAGGCATTTGACACAGTAAACCTACATAACCTCGTATCTAAAATACACAACACCACCATACCAAACACCATCCTCCAATTCACATCCAACTACATTAAAAGCAGACAACAATACACTCAATATAAATATTAATCATAATAAACATAAAAACCCATGTACCACAAGAACCCCTGTCACTCACGCTTTTCAACATCTACATAGGAGGCCCCCGACCCTCCAAGAAACGTCCATACCATCACCTATGCCGACGAATAACCTTTCTCTCCTCCCACATACCTACTACAAACACACAACTGGATCATAAACAACCAACTCACCTTCAACACAAAAAAGAATACAGTAACACTTTACACTTCCACAAAAATAAAACCCACTTTAAACATGCCAAAGGCCTTCGCCACCACACACTGGTGGAAAACAAAAGAAACTACTTACCACAAACAAAACCATTACATGACCCGCCATAGAATACGTAAACACTATCTGGTCACCTATCACATCCACTGGAAACTTCAAACTATCCAAAATACAGCCATCAAAACATCCACAGGCTTCACACTAGACCCAAACACACAATACCTACATGACGAAGCAAAAATTCTCCCCATACAAACACACCTCACAACTTAGAAAAAATGCACAACACCCAGACCACACATTTGCACAACAGCTAAAAAACTCAAGACAAATAAAGCAAACTATTCTCAACAACTAAACCAACCACAACACGCCAACCAGTGAAACAACACAAGAAGCTCATCCATACACACATAGTAACATACTACGCAAATAACAGGCCACCAAACAAAATATTAAACAGACAAGCACCAAATATCAACAACAATGAACAAACACTGGCACAACTAAGGACAAAAACATCCCTACAACTCCACGAGCACCTGTACAAAATAGCCCGAGTCACACATCAAACTGCCTGCTGTGGCAGCACCACCCAGACAACACCACACACCCCTTTACGTTCTCCTCTGGACAGGCTCCGTAAGAGTGGCGTGGCGTGGCTGCTTGTTCGATGGTCGGATTTACTATATAGAGTGGGGGATGGATCCACCGACGTGAGGGCTCAATTTTCTTTGTTGAGGAGGTAGTGGAGTCGACAACAAGAACATATTGATGTTTAGGTGATGAATGTGCTTTAAACACATTGTGACACTTGCAATCTATAAAAAATAAATCTAGTTTTGTATCCTTAAATGATATTTTTTTTTTTTTTTTTCAGTATACAGTAATGTAATAAAGTAGTAAAAACATTGGTATTTTTAGGAATTGGAAGTGCAATAAAAATATTTCACTTTTGTTTATATTTACAAAGCATTTTCAAGACTTTAATACATTACAAGATTTAATTGGCATAATAAACCAATTTTCTCGTTTTTTAATCGATCCCATTGTTGTAGCAACAAACCTTTCAAGATGGTCACCTATTGAATTAATAACCAGACCTAACATTGTTTAACTTCCCTGAAATGCAAGAAGCACATTTACCATCCAACGGCAAACCATCACTAGTATTGCAATGTGGTTTTGCATCCAATTACTAACCAAACCCATAATAACTTTGATAGCCTTTATTTTGATTTAGTATAATTTTGTTAATTTTAAAATGAATGAAAATATTTCAGAACTCCAGCGATGATGAATCAATTCATCGGCTGAATGAATCGAAAAAAATGAACAAATCTAGTCGATGTTGCAGGTGACCTGAAATGAAAAACATTCCCTCTAATTCTATTCCTTTAATTGTCTGTTTTGTGAAAATATAATTTATCTTTTTTTAAGAAAAGTTTTATTATCCAAGGTTTTGTGGTAAACCTATTTTTAGCAAGTCAGTTATGCATATAACAAAAATGAGCCATCACGGCCGTCATAGAGCTGTAGGTGCTATATAGTGTGTATATTAATCCATCTTTATTTATACTTTTATTTCAAGTCTAACAACAAAGTTTGGCTAACAATAATTGTGTGTGGGTGTTCTTAACAATTGCAGTCACCTTTTTCAATTTAATGGATTATTTTTTATTTTTATGAACAAAACCAATTTTCTTGACTGAAGTTCCATATAATGTTTGTTTAACAATAATTGTATATGGATTTTTTTCAACAATAGGCATTGTTCTTCTTTGAACTTGAAGAAATATTTTAGATTTTAATGAAAAAAAAACCCTCACTAGTAGCAATATTTCTTTGATACTTTTTTAATTAAATTTGTGAAATTATTTCGAGCTCTACAACGAAGTTGGCTTAATTAATATGTGCTACTCTTATTAAATTTAATGAAATATTTATTATTCTAATGAAAAGTTGGTTTTTATATGAACATAGGACAAATTTATTGATTAACGCTTTGCGAGTTATTTCGAAATTCTACAACAGTGTATTTGATAATAATTTGTTCGTTTTTAGTTCATTTTTGGACGAGCTTTCATAGGTGTAGTTTTTAAAAAATTTTCACTAGCAACTTTTTTATAGAAAAGTAATTTATTATTGATTATATAATCTGTCAACATTTTGCTATAAATGGAGCATGATAAGGTCCTTATTTGTTTAAGACTTAAATAAAACTAACCGTATCCACTTAATTTATTTTCATTGTTAAAAATACTTTAAAAGAAAAAAATAAACTATATTTCTTGAAATAATTATATTTATATCTTGTAGTGACCCAAGTAAAAATTAAAAGCTTATAAAAATATTATATAAAGACTTCGTGTTATCATAAATGTTAAATTGTTAAATTTATAAAGTTAATATTTTGTCAATATTTCGTATCATTCATAAATGTTAGAATGTTAAATTTAAATGTAGATAAGATACCAAAAATGAAAATATAAGAACTTTGCTTGAACAATTTCTAAAGAAAAATAAATCAAAAGAATTGAAGTAATTTAGTGATTAAGAACGTGTGTAATGAAATCCTCGTAATAGAGGTTAGTTTGTTAATGTATATATCATTAAGTATATAAAGATATGTCCTAGGAACAAATGTAAATGAATATTTAATAAGTGATAAAAAGAAATAAATAAACTTGTTAATTTGGGATTTCTGTTCCCAGGTTCAAGTTGGTAACTGACTAAAAAATCAATCAATCGCTGGAATAAAACCTTCTGAAAGCTGTACTTCTGCCTAATCACCCCAAACTCCTCTATCTATAGACAAATATTTGAAAACAAAATTATATTTCTAGAAGTGACTAGCAATAATACTTAGGGCAGGAATGTATTTAAATAAGTAGGCTGTGTCTTCGTCTTCGATAACTTTTGATTTATAAGTTATAATTATTATTTTTGTTTTTGAATATATTTGTTTCGTTCACATATTGTTATAGGTTAATGTATGTATATAAACTCTTTATTTTTAAAAAATAAATTTAACCAATATCTATAAATAAAACTAAACTAAATTCATACGACTCATTCAAACCATAGAAATATATACTAGAAAGCGGATGTTCCATCCAGCCAATGTAAAACGTTTGACCTAAATAAATGTACCATTTCAAATTTTCAAACCTTTTTATCTAAAGAAATGTCACAGTTAATCCCTTCAAAAAAATCCACAATACGCCATTTACATTGAACAATGCGATCGAATTATGAACATTTATGATCAGGATTG
>JARUHE010094711.1:0-15029 GCA_031471125.1 Archaeomysis grebnitzkii
AATTTTTAACCTGCTGCCCTCAGCCGTCCAGGGTTCGCTCTTCAAACCACATGAACAATGGAGCCTTATCCAACTGGGGATGGTACAGTTGGATAAGGCTCCATTGTTCATGTGGTTTGAAGAGCTAACCCTGGACGGCTAAGGGCAGCAGGTTACAAATGTCCTTCACATTAATGCCCGCATTGTTATAATTTTTGTGTTCAGGTTATTTTGTCTAAATTGACAGTTATTTTAATCACCTTTGTGATAAACCACTTACATAACATATTGAAATTTCAAAAGTATAAGCTTATACGAACACACAAAAAGTTATTACTTGAAGTAAATAATAAAGTGAATATGTAGATGATCATAAAAATGTTTTATGTATTTAATGATAAATTTTTGATCACGTTAAACAAAAAAGTCCCTAAAGTTGCCTGTGGTCACAGATGACCTAAAATCACGCGTGAAGTAAACAAACAACATTTCAGGATTTTCAAACTTCTACAGAAGCTCATTATATTCATATAATTTCTTGGGAAATTTATGTTTGAGTTTTTTCCAATCAACGCACAGTGGGCGGAGCCAAGCGGTCATTCATCAATAATATAAAAGTAATCTTAGGCAATATTTATTCACCAAAGTGTCATAAATTAAGCCACGTCTCTTCAATATAACACCATAAACTAGCTTAATTAATTTTTGCATCAAAAACTAACCTGACTATCACGTATATTATAATCACAAACATAGAAAACATTAAAAATAAAAAACGATTATTATTATTATACTTGTCAATATTTATGAAATTGCACTCGTCTCACAAGGTTTGAAATTCATTGAAGAATGTTCATATAACAATAACTAGTAAATGCAAGATCTGGTCATGTTTAAAAACATTTAACTAGTAAAAAATAATTAAAAATTACTTAATTTATGCTTAAGAAATAATCGGTTCATATATTTCAAACTATTTCTTACATTAAGATGTACCACAGAACAACTAAGTAACCTCAATCAATGCTAATTATGATAAATTTATGTTTGAAGACAAACTAACCAACCAACATATTCGAAGCAGTCACATGACTGTCAGTTCGTTTATTGGCTTTAGAAATTTATCATGATTAGCATTGATTGGCGTTTCTTAGTTGTTATGTGGATGAACTC
The DNA here is from genome assembly GCA_031471125.1 of Archaeomysis grebnitzkii. NCBI lineage: Eukaryota > Metazoa > Arthropoda > Malacostraca > Mysida > Mysidae > Archaeomysis > Archaeomysis grebnitzkii. Next base: position 1,153 of record JARUHE010094711.1, read on the forward strand.
CCTGAAAAGAGGAAGCGGGTGGTCTACATCACTAACAGAGGTTGTTTTTATTACTTAATTCATAAGGGCCACCTAACTTTAAAATCTATCAGTATCAATGATGTATATGTCCAAAAGAAATTTATTTGTTTTTATACTGAACACGCCCAATTTTTGTTCAACCAAATTGCCATAGCACGAGTAACCAAATTGCCATAGCATGAGTCATCCAAACGCCAAATCACGAGTCACACAAATGTCATAGCACGGGTTACCTAATTATCATAACACGAGTCATTCAATTGCCATAACACGAGTCATTCAATTGCCATAAAACGAGTCATCCAATTTCCAAAACACGAATAACCAAATTACCATAAAAGGGGGTCACTCCATTGCCACACAAAATACCCAATTTCCATAACACGAATTATCAAATTGCCATAAAAGTAGTCACCCAATTTCCATAACACAAGTCACCCAATTTCCACAATACGAATCATCATATTTCCATAAAAGGAGTCACCCATTGCCATAACACAAGCCATCCAATTGCCATAACACGAGTCAACGAATTGTCAATTATTCAATCAGTTCGGATTTATTTATTTAAATGTCATACTAGTCATAGACGACCGAAAATATCGCGTGAGGTAAAAAAAAATATATTTTTTGAAATAATTCGATAAATACTTAATGTATGAAAAAATTATTCCTAGTAATATTGGTTGGATCGGTATTATAAACCACTTTTGTTCAACAAAATTGTATGGTACTCCTCAAATAAAACTTTTGCTGAAAAAAACTCTGTTTTGGCTGTAACTGTTTAACGGTAGATTTTTGAAAAACAATTATTCCCAGCAATTTTGATTGGATGGTCTTAACAATCAACTTTTTACAATATTTTTTTTGTAACTCTTCAAACAAAAAACTTTAAACTTTGCTCAAAGATGTTGATTTTTGAAAAAAAATATTTATAACTAAAGTAGCTGGAAGGTTACGACAAAAAACTTTTGTTTATGAAAGTTCTCTATGACTTTTAAGATAAAGCTGTTTAATATCAATTGATTTTCAGGTGCAGACGACGGCGATGACGACAGACATAAATAAAACCTATATAGATCTCTTACCTAAAACGAAAATGAAACCTGAAAATCACCAACTGAAAACTTCTAAATTAATTTTCTAGTGATAATCTGAAAAAATGGATGCAAAAACTTATTTCGCCAGAACATTTGTCTTCATATGGTCTCCACAAAGCCAACAATCATAACCTGTGTATTAATTATTTTCTGGAAGTATGATTAGAAAAACGCAGAACTTGCCATATAAAATGTTAGATAGTAAAGAACATTAAATTAAGTTAATTATAATAACAGACATGGTTGTACCAATATAGGTGAATCGGGTTTTTCAAATACATTGAGCAACAAACGTTTTCGAAAAAACTAGACTATCAATAAAAATTTGATGGCGTTATGTAGAAAATTATTCTGTACCACCGACGATATAAAAACAAATACGATTTGTGTGGTCGTATTCGGAATATATTTATTACATAACAGAACTTATATCTTTCATTTTTTTCATTTAATAATTTTAGGACTAAATTTTCTTCTATAATAAATATCTAATAACAGTTGAAATATAAACAAAGATCATAATACAATTAAACATAACACAAATATATTATCAACATTATAGCCTAGATCATTTAAATCAATTTGATAAGCATGGCAAACAGTGAAATGCTAATCTCAATCTTGGAGCATTATCAATATTTAAAGAAAACAACAACCAAGTTGTAATTTTGTAATACAATTCTAACAAAATATTAATAAATTATAATGTAAATATTTTTTTAATTTAGTTTGATTAATTTATTTTACTAATTCATTAAGAGACGCATCTAAAATAAACATTTTAGTTACCCATGAAAAACAGGATATTTTCATAGAAAATAGTTTGATGTGTAACTATTTTATAATAAATATAGATCTAATTTTAACTGGTTCATACATTCCTTTAATGTGAAAGATTTATGTTTAACATTGATTAGTGAATTTCATTGGTTGAAAAATTATGTTAAATGAACTGTGATTTCACTAAACCGGAGAGTTGCGTACAAAAGATTTTCATCGAAGGTTATTTTCTATATTAAAACTTAATTTAACAGAGAGCCATAGGTATTTTTAGATTATTTCAATTGTAATCATTGATACGTTGATTTTAAAGAACTAGTGCTACTCATTTAAATTCAGCTATTTACAATAAATAATTTCCAAAAACCTTTATCGCAATAATTTATACTATACAAATAGTTCGTACATTTCTTTTAAATTAAGTATACTACCTTTAAAACTACATATATCCAATCCTTTATTCCATAGAAATAACACGCTTAATTATACTTTTTATGCTAAATCAAGTTAAAATGAACAAAATTCACAGGTAAAGAAGAAATATACATCAAAGTAACCCAAACATTTAAAATATTTTCTTCTTTTGTTCAATATAAAAATGTAGTTTCAAGTCACAGGTAATGTATTTCAACTACATATAATGTATTAATCTCTTTTATAAAAGTGGAAACTTACAAATTAGCATGTTTTTAATTTTAGTGCAAATTGTCTAGCATTTGTAATAAAATGTATACAAGCAACTGTTTAGAATTAATTAATAAAGAAAGGAAATGTATAATATGCAACTCTAACGCTCCACACGTTTAAAAATGTCTTGGTACATTGGAACTTATTAGGTTTGTTTGGTGAAAAACTAATCTTATAAACAGCCTATTTCATTATTTTAAAGGAAACCCTCAATGCAAATGTAATTACGCCAGTACCAACTAAATAAAACAAAATTAATTTATATAACTAAGTCGTTGTTTGTAAATTGTAAAGTTGTTACTTCATAAAGTAGATTCATATTTGAAAAAAATTATAACCTTGTATACAAATAATTTTTCCCTAATACAAATAAAGTTTACAGCATATCAATAAATATTTTTTAAAAAGTTGAGAAGGATGAAAACAAAATTTAAAAAAAATATTTTCCATTCAAGTATTTATGAAATGAGCTTCAGCATAGATTATTAATTTGTATACTAAAATAAAAACACAAATTTATTTGAACATTCTCATCGATGTTTAATTGGCTGCAACGGAATGTCTAATTTGTATTTTAAAGGTTAATTTGGATACTTTGAATTGAATGAAAAAAAATTTCCATTGCGTTTCAACCTCTATTTTTTATTTTAAATTACCATTAAGAAAATAAATATGGTTTCGCACACGATGTTATATTATTGTATATAAGCCAAGATATTTTGAGGGCAAGTATTTTACAGCGTTTTATAAAAAACAATACAGTTAAACTTCCGAGTTATTAAACACGAGTTATGAAATTTTTTAATCTTTTCTTTTGAGGTTTTTAAGTGGTATGGAAAGTTAATTTTGTGAAAATAATAGATAAGACACTTGTGATCGCCAACGATTTAACTTTTACTATGGTTTTATAAAATTTAATAAATAAAGAATAAAGTCAAAGATAAGTATATAACAATTATGAAAACAGTTTACACGTGTGTATTTCGTACATAACACAATGAAAGTTATATCAATTGTTTTATCTGAATTTTATTTTTATATTTGATTTATACACGTTTATAGTATTTACTTTCAGTTGTTTTATTAACCAAATTTATACTTAACGCGCAGAATCAAAATTTTATGGTTATTCATAAATATGACACTCATAGAAAACTGTCCAGGTGTTCTCTCTTTCTGAGATAGGAAATCTCTATGAATTATGAAAAATAACACTTCATAGCTCAGTAGTTCTACTGTACTCGCAAGAAAAACAAAAATAACAAAATTTGCCTTCTGAAAAACTTTTTGAGGACTTCTTTGAAAACTATCAATTTATCAATTCTTTTTCATTACATGTTCCTAAGGCGGGTTGATTTCATCTTCGTCGCCATATGAAATGTTTGATATTTTGGACAAACACGATTATGATATGATTTAATAATTAATAATTATTACAGAACATCAGTTTATATATTGCATCTAAGTATCCAGGTCCACCGAGGCGAGGGTTACCAAGAAGGGCAATTCTTACTGTTGCTTTGCCTTTTTTGTAGAACGATCACCTTTACATTTGTTCTCGGATATTTAGGAAAAGTAAACTAAAAGAAAAATTTATTCAAAAAACCAACACGATGACATGGACATTAAAAATTAGTGTAGAAGTATATTAAATCATTTTTATAAATATATTTCAAGATAAACTTGAAAAAACAAAAATTTTACCAAATAAATAAATATGAAATGTACAGTAATGTGAACTATATTTTTGTTGAAATTTGAGATTGAATGTAAAAGGGTTTCAAAAAAAGACCAGCAATTTCAATTTACTCTTTATTTACAAATAAAAATTAAATGTTTATGGGAATAAGATATTCATATTTAAATAGTTTCAGACGAAACATCCACTATTTACTTAATACTTACTATATCCAATGAAAATCATTTGAATAATCAGATCAACTTACCTGAAAAATAACAAAATATAAAATATTAGCATCTATAATAATGACAATTTATTATATATTATAATATTGAAACATAAAAATGATGGAAAAGTACCCTAACATTGAAATTCATATGCAAGTTAAATTAATTATTTAAACCTGTGGAGCCTGACGGAAATTAAGATTATCTTCAATAATAACTTGAACGTGTTTACCTCCTGATGGGAACAATTCAAATATTAGACAAATAGACTTTTCTCGATTGGTTTGCGCAAGACTTTTCAATTTTGAGAAATGGGGGATGGCATCAACAAAATATGAAATTTTGAGAAAAATATTTCCCACAAAGGTTCAGAAATGGGGCTTATTTTAGTTGGAGCAGAGGCAGAACAAATTACTTTCAATTATTTTCTTATCAGAATGACAAATAATGAATACGATGCAAGGAAAAAAACTAATAAATTCAACAAAATGTTGAAACAATTTAAGAAAAAATTGTAAGTCAAAATTATTTTGATAACTACATCTATAAGAAATTAATCTACAATTATAAAAAAAAGTTGGAATAAACTCAAACAATGTTTTTCGTACATTTGACTTCTCCTCAAATGTTGTCTTCTTCAATTCGACAATTATTTTCTCAACTTGAACTGTTTATAATCATTCATAGTTAATTGATCAATCACATGGTAAAAATATTATCAAACACTACATTTTCATATGAAGAGCATAACTAATTTTATTATTTCTAAAACATAAAAAAAATATTTATATATACTTGAATTTGAAAAGTGGTTTTCTAGTGAATACATCATCATCATTAAACTTGAATGATCATTAAAAATTCACGAACGTTAGAATACAACAAAGTGAAAGCAAAGAGGAATGTGATACAACTATTCAATAATTATATTGTAGAATCCAGTGACTTTGTACTGCTTAAACAATTATGTCCTTAATTAATACCAAATAATTTCAACGTCTTATATATTCATTATCTAAGAATCACAAATATCGCGTTTGTATTACACTTTCGCATTAGATTATGATTGGTATTAACAATATTTAAGAGCAAACATGGTTGGTATTAACCATATTTAAGAATAAACATGGTTGGTATTAACCATATTTAAGAATAAACAAGGTTGGTATTAACCATATTCAAGAATAAACATGGTTGGTATTAACCATATTTTAGAATAAACATGGTTGGTATTAACCATATTTAAGAATAAACAAGGTTGGTATTAACCATATTTAGGAATAAACAAGGTTGGTATTAACAATATTTAAGAATAAACATGGTTGGTATTAATCATATTTGAAAATAGATTAGTGTTGGTATTAATCATATTTGAAAATAAATTAGTGTAGGTATTAATCATATTTGAAAATAAATTAGGGTTGGTATTAATCATATTTGAAAATAAATTAGTGTTGGTATTAATCATATTTGAAAACAAATTAGTGTCGGTATTAATCATATTTGAAAACAAATTAGTGTTGGTATTAATCATATTTGAAAATAAATTAGTGTAGGTATTAATCATATTTGAAAATAAATTAGTGTAGGTATTAATCATATTTGAAAACAAATTAGTGTTGGTATTAATCATATTTGAAAACAAATTAGTGTTGGTATTAATCATATTTGAAAATAAATTAGGGTTGGTATTAATCATATTTGAAAATGAATTAGTGTTGGTATTAATCTTATTTGAAAACAAATTAGTGTTGGTATTAATCATATTTGAAAATAAATTAAGTGTTGGTATTAATCATATTTGAAAATAAATTAGGGTTGGTATTAATCATATTTGAAAATGAATTAGTGTTGGTAATAACCATATTTGAAAATAAATTAAGTGTTGGTATTAATCATGTTTGAAAATAAATTAGGGTTAGTATTAATCATATTTGAAAATAAATTAGGGTTAGTATTAATTACATTTGAAAATAAACTAGAGTTAGTATTAATCTTATTTGAAAATGTAAAAGTATACAGAAACACGAAATGTTCTTTTCATTGTTTGTGTGAGTTCATAATCACAATTTCCAGAACGGTGTCACTTTTGTCATTTTCCATTCGATGTGTTGGCTTTAATTTGACATTTTAATAAACTGTTTTCAAAGTCTCGGAAAAAAATGTTTTTTTATTTGAACAAGGAAATCTTTTGTTTGTGAATGGCTTAATTACAAATATTTTTGTTATTTTCCCCAATTTTTCTTTCATTGTATTTTTAATTTTAAATACTTTTTAACTCAACTTTAAACTTTAAACATTTACTTTATTCAATTTTAATTATTTTTAAAAATATTATCTGATTCAATTAAGAAAAATATTATATTATTTAATATTTAACTGCTTTTTAACTAAAAATTAATGTATTATTCCATTCATTTTTAATATTACTTCATTTAATTTTGTTTTGTTCAACTTTAATCTTTACTTAATTTCAAATACTACGTTGTTCTTTTTTAAAGATTTTATATTCAATTTTAAATTTTATTTCAGTCAATTGTTAAGATTCGTTCAAATATTGTAAAATTTTCAAATTGCATGTTACTTTTCATAATACCTGATATTCAAGTATTTTTCTTTAATCATCAATTTCGAAACTTCAAACTTAATAATTACATTCTAAATCCCTTCCTTAAGCTTGAACGAAGAAGGATCTCACTAAGTAAATCCTCGCCGGAAAAGTCAAGAAAAAAGGATGGCAGCAAAATGTCATAGGCGGCCCGCGTTTAGGAGGCTACTTAGAACGGATCGAGATAAAATTGATCAGATGACCCCAGAGAGAGCGAAATTCAATAAGTATAAAAGAAAGCATTAGATGTGAAAAAATATCAAAAAGGTGAGGTGTTTGACTATGACTCTCTGGAACACGTATATGATTATTTATTAAATGTGCAAACTTTTTTAAAATAGAAAATTTGAGTACCTTCACGTCGCAAATTGTTATCGCAGATCAGACTCATGGCAGGTTGAAAGATAGTTGAAGAGTTGAAGGGGATTTTTTAGAGTTTGTTTAACATTTTACTTTTATCTCTTATAAAAATAGTGAAATGTTTTTAAAGTTAATGTGAGCTATAAAACATAATTTAAAAAAAAATATAATGATCTATAAATATCTATAAACTTTGTTAAATAAAAAAACTGAAATCAAAAATGAAAAACTTTAACATTTGCCTTCACCGAAATTATGAACGCTAGACGCTGCAGACGACGTCGAAAGACTGACCCCCGCATGCCCATTGTAATAGGGTATCCATAGGATAGATACCCTAACAAAAAAAACAAAGCTAATTAAAGCTGATAAAACAGACCAAAAGGTTTCAGAAATCCGACTAAACATATATATCGAAGAGCTAACAATTAGAATCTTCACCGGATGAAGCCTGGCTGAACCAAATCTCACAATCACCAGAGTATGCAGAGCAGGTAGCACAGGCAGTTAGGACGCTAACAACAGGGTGCACACAGTTGCACGAGAGCCACTCCAAACGGACGGCAGATTTGAATTAGGAGAAACCATTTTATAAAAATTCCATATTTTTTTTAACATAAACATGGAGATACAGACAAAGACTGGAAACGGTTAACATATAATGTTGTGTTAGAGTGATGTAGTAGTACTTGGCCTGCTACCACCTAATGAGACAGAAAGGAAAACTGAATTCTGGATTAAAGATACCCTCACACTAACCCCTGACAAGATGAGTTGCCAGATACCGGGTTGCGAGCTACCATCATTAGGTATCTACAGATGGAAATACTTTCTAGGGCAGTCCTGTATTCATTTTAAATTAATTTTCAAAGCACATTACAGGTATTGGTACTAACACTTGTTAGGACACTTTCTACACATTAATTTTATGCGGTTTCAAAACATATTGTGAATGAACCTTCATTGATATTCTTAAATTAGTTTGAGTATCAGTTTTTTTGCATTGAAGCATTTTCCCCATGAGTGCATCACAGACATGATGACGGCGTTGATGCAAACTATACGTCACACAAGTTATCAAGGTTTGGAGAGACAACTTTTGGTAATGACAAATACATAAAACATTTTTTTATTAAACAACGTGTTTTCTCTCTAAGCAGAATAGCTTTATTCATGTGCATTGATGCTTGCAGAAGACAATACGTATACATCAAATACAAATTATTGCAGTGAAAATAATTTGAAATTTTAGAATTAAAAATTTTTTGAGAACCGAAATAAATATTTAAAGAAGTCTTGGAAGTCATATTTCGACTGAAAATAAACTTCAAGAACTCCAAAAGGAGCGAAAGTTTGCCTATTCCAACTTTGCCAAAGAAAATACAAGAGCATCTTTCATGTTCATTCCTTATTCATGAACTTCTTGCAAATCGTATTATATATTTCTCTATACTAGTGTGTTCGGATGTGCGTGTTGGAGTTTTAGGTTTATAGAAAAGTTCGTGATTGGTAGCAACTAAAGTATCCTTATTTCCAACGTCTACGATAATGCAAGACAAAATATTTTATCAAAAAAATACAAAGAAAGTTAAATAAAATCTTGTTTTATTTTATACATACAAAAAGGTATCAGTATTTAATGGATGAGGATGGTACAGTTGGACAAGGCTTCATTGTACATGGGGTTTAAAGAACGAACTCTGGATGGCTGAGGGCAGCAGTTTAAAATTTCCTTCACATAAGTGCCCGCAAAGTCATTGTTATTTATTTCGAGTAATTCATTTGAAATATAATTTAACAAATATGAATAACTATAGCCAGTCAGAAAGTTGTCTTCTTGGTATATATAATTATCTGTTATACTTTTGCAGAATCTATGCGTATCATTGTCATTGGTTTATAGTTGATTATTATACATAAATATGTAAAACATCCACTTAAAAAATATTATTGGGGTAATTTATATTTATATGTACTGATAAATATATATATATATATATATATATATATATATATACATCTTATAAAAAAATTATTAATTTTGTATTCAAATAATTGTGTATATTTATATTCAAAGCAATAATAAATGAAGAGAAATATAGTTATCAAAAAGATCCTTCGTTTAGATATCGCAGAAAGACTGCAAAGACATATCATTAGAAATCTCAGATACGCCAAGATAACGCCGAGATAATTATCTATGATGCAAAGATAATTTATGACAGGGTAGAGACATTGGAAATTTAGGAATAAATATTATGATGTAAATTAAAACAAACAAATAATACAGTTTTTACAGTAAAGAAATTGGGAAAAAACTTTAAAACTTAAATAGTTAACTTGAACATAAAATCATGTTTTCGAAATATTTCCCCGAAGGAAAATGGCGTTATTATATTTACATATTTTTTTCTTCCGTGTCACATTATCAATGACATCTTTCTTCAATTTTGTATTTATTAATCTGTTATTTTTTCAATTAAATATTTTATTGAATAGTAAAATAAAATAATGTTAAGATTTTAATCACGATATAATTTATACGGTGGTCAAGGTATCAATTACACCACTCGCACTGTTATAACGGTATAATTTATACGGTGGCCAAGGTATTAATTACATCATTCGCAGTGTTATTTAATCACGGTATAATTTATAAGGTGATCAAGGTATTAATTACACCACTCGCACTGTTATTTAATCACGGTATAATTTATAAGGTGGTCAAGGTATTCATTACACCACTAGCACTTTTATAATAATAATTTATACGGTGGTCAAGGTACTAATTACACCACTTGCACTGTTATTCAATCACGGTATAATTTATAAGGTGGTCAAGACATTAATTACACCACTTGCACTGTTATTTATGAATTATTTTACAAAAAGTTACATCTTAGCTGATCCCATAGATTAAATAAAAAAATAGTTTAGGTCAAACAAATTAAAATGTTTAGTTGTTTTTCAAGAAATGTTCAAGAAATGTTTTTGTTTCAAATGGAATGGAAGTGAGGAACTCAAAAGCTTTGTAGGATTAACAGATTTCAAGGACTCGAAAGTTCACAAACACTATTAAAAGACTAAGAACTTCACATTGGAAGAATTATAAAAAAAATATTGTGTCATATAAACTTTTGGTTTTGCTAAAATTTAACTTTTAACACCTTTTAACAAATTTAGGTTTCGAAACTGGATTCAGGTTGGACATTGAAATTTCTTTCAGTATTCAACTGTTTGCAAATTCAAAATGTAAAAACATCGATTTTGAAACATAAACTTCATTAAGTTACCTAACCTGACTTTATGTTCAACTTGAACACAAAAGCTGAACGCTTCAAGCAAGTTCGAAAATATTTCCGAACAATTTATAACAAAGGTAACAATAGATTTAATTTAATAAACAATAGAAGTCGCTAATTATAAGTTCTACGAAAAAAACATCTTTTATTTAAAATAATTATAGCGAAAAATATTTTTTGGTTTTATTAAATAAGGTGAAAGTTTTCAACTTCATGATATATTTTTAAAGTTTTGTTATTATATTAAATTAATTATTATTATTATTACGTGTAATATCATTATAGATAACATCGTATTTTGAACCTTAAATTTAGTCATTATCAGTAAATGATTAAATTATGTTTTGTTCTTCCTAATATTTATCATATGTATCATTATCATCATATTATTTTTACATATTTTATTCAACTTTACATTAATTGCATCATTAAATTCTTAAAGAATCAATTAAATTGATGTTACAAAGCCGATTTGAGTTTGAAGTTCAATTATACAATCAATTACAGACGCGCCATAAGACTGAAAGGAAAGATAGTAGTACAAGTAGGTAAAACATAAAACATAAATAGAACTTATTATTAATATCAATATTGACGAGAGCACATCAAAACCAAGTGGATATACATCAACAATTTTGCCCTATTTAAAAACGAAAATAATAACTTATGTCAGAACGAAATCCGGTTAAGAATGGGTTCGATGTCACACTTTGAAATATGAAATGCAGCACTTTTTTCAAATACTTGTTAGCTAGAATGTAAAGGTTAATAACGTTTGTTGAATAAATATTGTCACAACTGTTCAAATAAAAATGATAATAAAACTGGACATGATGTACGGGAAAAGCAGCCAGGAGAGAACGCTCCATAATCAGCAAGGACTTCAACGAAGCCATTGATTAGCAACGATGTAAAGTGATGAAAAATCTGAACGATTCAACATCTCAAAATGAAGAAAGTTTTAAATGAAGCTCATGATAATCTCGAAGCAAAAGACACGTTCTGTTCTACTTGATCTAATTATAAAGACCACCTTCGTATTACGACTTAATGCACATTCATTTATAATAATACATTTTTTATTCAAGTTTCTTCCATTTTATTATTTAGATCTTATTTCAATTAAATATTTAATACTGTTGAAGTTGTTGTTCTCATCATTTCCAGTCGAGTGTTTTGTCTTTGAAAGAAATAAAAACCCACGATCATTGAATTTTGATTTATAATAAACGTTTCTGAGAGCAGCTTCTTTTTTTGAGTATATAAAACGAATCTTTAGCTTTCAAATTATTGGATATAAAATGTAAATAGAATGATCAAAAACATCGCGTGAAGTAAACAAACATCATTTCTTATAATCTCAATAAAAACATATAAGCCTTTCAGAAAAAAATTATTCGTGTTTATGTGAACCGTATGATAATTATGAACAACTTTTTTATAAGATTGTGCGTAACTCTTCAAACAAGAATTTGTTTCTTATTACTCTATAAATAGAGTTTTGGCTAAAAGGTCACAAACAACTATTGTAAATTGAAGTTCGTTGCAACTCTTTAAATAAAGAAAGCTTCAATACTTATGGACTTCCTGACATACCCTTGTAAAACTTGAATATGTAGATGCGTTTCAAAATTATTTTTTCAATAAATTTATAATTTACATGTGACAACATTAAAAACAAACTAATTAAATTTGACAAACAAAAAATCCAAAAAATTGGACCACATTGAAGTTGGTAGCTACAGGAACGCATTCTAGATGTTACATTCGGTTATACAGCTATAGAATATTATTTATGTAAATAATAACAATAACGCAGAAGGACTATCACTTTTCTTAATCAATATTCTAACCTTAACAACCTCTTGCACACACATAAAATTCAAAAATAAGACCAGTTTCATTAACTAAGAAATAAGTTTATTTCCATTAAATATACCAGCTTTTATTTAGAAGTTGTCAAACATCTTTTTGTAATGGAAAATTGCCAATACGGACTAAAAATAATTTTCGTTATCGACTTCATAAATATTAAACTTAAAGTTAAATTAACTATTTATTTGTTCAATAATTCATTATTTATTGATAAAGTATATAAAACCAAATTAGAATTTGTATGCCTGAAATTCAAAAAATTATTTACATGAAGAAAAATGAACAGACAAATATTAAATATCAAAATGCATTGTGAAATTTTTTACATCTCTTTTTCTAGCAGATGAAGTTTTTGGTTTGGTGATAGTCGGACTGAAAACAAAGTTTCAATATTGTCAATTTGAAACTTTTGACTGACATTCAGTATTATTAAGGACACTTCTAAATTGAAGGAGAACGAAGAAGAGCCTAAGAAATACAAGAAGAGCAGAAATGTTGCACAGAAGCAACCACCCATACCAACAAAAACGAAATATTTTTGTTATAGGACAATTATTGAAAGAAATTAACAACATAAATGTGTCAATGGTAATTTCCTCACTGAATAACACAATCACTTAAACTGTAATTCAATCTGCATAAGCAATTAAAAGGTTGTTTTGAGCTACATAAACATATTTATTCGAAATGCGTGAACAGAGCATTTAATTAGGGAGAATATGATGAATAATTAACAGATGAAGACCTACAATGTGTAATCTTAATTGTTTCCGTTCATAAAAGGTTTTCCGTTTTAATGTCCAATATTTCATTCTTATTTTTCGGGATCTTTTTATCACTAAATAGAGTCATTTTACCAAAAATTAATAATTGAAGCTAATTAGAAGCTCTGAGCCAAGCTTTTGTCTTGCTTTTATGCATTTACGTCGGATGCAAAATGTATGCAATCATGATTAAGGTAGATTACCTAGTATTAGTCGTATCGTGCCCATTCATTCAGTAATTTAAAAACAATGTTTTATATCTCCGTAATCATAAATATCCACCAACAATTGTTACAAAGCGAGAAAAATATAGATGAAATGTAATATCATGAAATAAAAAACATATTAATATACTAAAACCAACTAGCCATAGATGACCTGCAATCTCGCGTGGCTATAATTCAATAAATATTTATTTTATGAAAAAAATTATTCCTGGTAATGTTGGTTAGATGGTCATTATAAACAACTT
>JARUHE010094822.1:0-15028 GCA_031471125.1 Archaeomysis grebnitzkii
TTGGGTCTGGTTAGTACTTGGATGGGTGACCGTCTGGGAACACCAGATGCTGTTGGCAACCGGCAGTGAATGTGCATAGCCTGGTCCATTGGGACCAAATTAAAAAAACAATAGTTATTGCTACAAGTGAGTTTTGACGTTATGCTTCACTCTGCTTATAATTGCATTGGCCATTCAATAAAACAGATTAGTCTGATTTATGGGGCTTAACCAAAAACTATTTGACATTTCAAAAGAAAATGTGCGTTGCATCTTTAGCCTGTCTCAGTCTGACCACATTATAAATAATAAAATGTATTTCGAGGGAAACTTTACCTGTATCCTCAGGTGTTGTTGCCTACTCGTGTGCTCCAGTGCCCTCACTTTGCCCCTCATGTCGCGGATTCCATCCAGGTCGGACTTGAGCCTTTTTATGTAGTCGACGGATGCCTTCAGGATCTGACCTTTGTTGTGCCGCAACTCCCGAACGATCTCGAAGTACCTGCAATCGTATACGATTTGTCATCAAGACTAGCACACGGTACAGTATTTATCGTGTTTGCGATATGGTGTTTATCGTGTTTGCGTTATGGTATTTATCGTGTTTGCGATATGGTGTTTATCGTGTGTGCGGTATGGTATTTATCGTGTTTGCGATATGGTGTTTATCGTGTTTGCGATATGGTATTTATCGTGTTTGCGATATGGTGTTTATCGTGTTTGCGATATGGTATTTATAGTGTTTGCGATAAGGTGTTTATCGTGTTTGCGATATGATATTTATCGTGTTTGCGATATGGTGTTTATCATGTTTGCGATATGGTATTTATCGTGTTTGCGATATGGTGTTTATCGTGTTTCCGATATGGTGTTTATCGTGTTTGCGATATGGTGTTTATCGTGTTTGCGATATGGTGTTTATCGTGTTTGCGGTATTCTATTTGTCATGTTTATTGCACAATATGTTTCGTGATCATGGTATAGTATTTATCATACTTATGGCACGGCATTGATCGTATTTATAGAACAGGGTTTAACATATTTACGGCACAATACTACAAATAAAAATATAAGCAATCACATTACAGTTTTATAAAGTATATTATAAGTTATGGAATATTTTTGCTAACAGTTTGTAATGTTATTTCCAAAAAGAGATTAAATACAATGAGGTAATCATTCCATTGCCAAGCCTTGCTCATAATGAGTAGTACATCACTCCTGCAATAAACTGGATGTGTTTGCTGTTCAATCTGGATGGATCCAGATGTATCTTTGTAGGTTTAAATGTCAGCATTGTTGCTACATGTACTTTGCTTCTCGTATTCATGCTAGCTAACATCTATAACCTACTATACGCCCAATTGTAAGCTGTGATGGATACAGGTAGAATAGTAAGATGGCAACAACGATGAATTTCACCATCCAGCCATGGGTTCTAAAATGCATTGTGAAGTAAGACAATTGGGTCAGAAGAACGTAAGGAAATTTGTTTGGTATTGGTACCATAAATATGGCAAGCACAATAAAATAATACGAATACCACATGGCAGTCATATTGGAGCGTTTCTTCATTCATATTTAGGGTTATATAAAAGGAATAAACTTGGATCCTTCTCTCATTATGTGACATGGGAAAAATATCGACAAAAATATTATTTCCTACTCTATCAGTGTTCAAAGGTAATGGAAATGATGATAGTGATGAAAATAGTGGTGGTAATGATGGTACTGGTACAGGTAATGATGATAAATTTGGTGGTAAGACTGGTGCATATGGTGATGGTAAAGATGTTGATGGTAATGGCGATGTTAATGGTAAGAATGGTAATGGAATTGATAATGATGGTAAAGTAAGTGGTAGTGATGGTAAGGATAATGGTAAATATATTGATTGCAATGACCAAGTTAATGGTAACGATGATAGTGGTATTGGTAACAGTTTGGTAATAATGGTAAACTTAGCGGTAATTATGATGGTAATGGTAAAGATGCTGATGGCAATGAAAAAAGGGGCCCCATTGGAAAAAAACTACGCTGGGTCTGATTAGTACTTATATGGGCTACCACCTTGGATGGGTGACCACCTTGGCTGAGTCACCTCCTTGAATATGTGACCCCTAGTATGAGTGATCACCTTGAATGAGTGACTACCTTGGATGAATGATCACCTTGAATGAATGACTACCTTGGATGAATGACTACCTTAACGGTTGAGCATCTTGTATGAATCAACACCTTGTATGAGCGACCACCTTGAATGTGTGACTACCTTGGATGAGTGACCACCTTGAATAGGTGACCACCTCGGATGAGTGACCACCTTGAATGGGTGACCACCTTGAATAAGTCACCACCTTGTGTAACTGACCACCTTGAATGGGTGGCCACTTTGGAGGAGTGACCACCTTGGTCCACCACATGCTGTTGACATTTTAACGGTAAATGTGCGTTGTACACAAATCCTGGCCCATTGAAATTGAATGGCAAATAAAAAAACAAAAATTTGCTTACGGTTCATTTGTTTTTGGAAGAAGTGTAGCCAGCTCTTTTATCCTATCATTTATGTTGAATCTTCGTCTCCTTTCGACTGTAAAGGTAACAATAATAATGAAAAATTATAGTAATAGTGAAGAGCATAATAATAATAACAACTTCAACACTAATAACAATGTTAATGATAATAATAATGCAAACAATAATAATATTACTAAGAAAATTAAGAGCAATAGTCAGAATAACAGTAATAACACTATAATAACAAAATAATAACTAGTTACCTGTATAATGTAATCAAAAACATAACTAACTTAATTTGTATCACTGGTGTAACATAAGATGGAGTAAGTTATTAGATTTTTGTATCGCCGGTTGTACAAGAAACGGTTAAAGTGTTAAATAAAATAAATACCAGTACCCAGAGATCGAGTCCCATACACCCAGTATTTGGTTCCCATACACCCAGCATTTGGTTTCCATACCATAGGTATGGATAACCCCCCCGTTAAAAATCCTTCCTCTAACAGTTTAAAAATGGAAACGTCACTAATACGTCATTCATTTAGAGAACTCGGAAACACATAACCCAGAAATATTTGAAATAAAAGTCAGCTGTTTATGTAAACAAACTCCAATGAAAGTTAACTTTTAAGTTTTCTTTAAAAAGTCAGTCTAAAGATTAATTTATGAAAGTTTTAAATGAATTTAGTTATCTTATTAAAATAAAACATAACATTTAAAATTGTATAGTCAAATTATAAAGAAACTAATGGCAACTGAAAGGTCACCAGAATTTCTATATGCCTAACTTTGATTCTTGTTTTCTATTGTTTTCTTTATAAATAGTTTACATCCAATGTATATAAACATATAACTTGTTTAATAATAATCTATAGAAATACTTAATGAAAATGTATCGCCTTGAGATATGCAACATTCAATGTTTAAATTTTCATTCCATGACGTCAGTTCGAAACTAACTCATGACATGGTTTGTAAAATTTTGTTTTTTTATGAAACAGTTTCAAAACAGTTTGCAAACTGCTAGAGTCGGAAACACTTATGACGTCACACTTTTCAAAATTTTACGAACCGTTTGTAAACTGTTATAATGAGAAACATGGCTTAGATTAAATTTGTTTTTGAACATAATTTTATATAATGGTACATTTTGATACTAGAAAATAATTATAGCACTCCTCAAATCACAAAGTTGAGCTCAGAAAACAAACGAATTCAATCGTTTTGAAGAAGAAATTTTAATCAGAAAACAAAAACTAACACAAATGGGGTGAGCATTAGTATGGCCAGGTTTCGAGGAGAGTATTCTAATGTAGGAACAAAATGTCGAAGTGGACGATAGAAGTAGAAAGGAAGGTCGAAGAAGAGATGGAAAGTGATTTCAGGTTGAAGGGATTGAACGGCAATCTGGTGTGAAGTGAACGACATTTATTTGCTAATATTTGTTTTTTTGACAAGAAATCTATAAATGTTAAACTTTGGAAAAATAGATTCTGGAGTGTTGGTTGGAGTGTCATAACAAAAACATTTGTTAAATAACATTTTGTAAATTTCCAAATAAGAGACTTCAAAGTTTTATGTAAAAATAGAGTTAAAAATTCGGACTTTTGGCTATAACATCGCAAATAATATTTTTTGGAAATTAATTACTCAAGATAGTGTTGGTTAAAAGATCATAACAATCGACCTTGTTCAATAAGATTTTGTGTATCTCTTCAAATAAAGGAATGTTTAATAATTATAGATTTCCGGACGGCGATGGAAAAATAAAACCTTTAGAACTTTCAGCTTACGTACTCGACGAATGTAGGAGAATTTTGAGAGGAAGAATCTTGTAACACAGACACAAATATAAGAGTTTTTTTTAAAGTTGAAAAAAGTTGGAAAAAAGTTGAAAAAAAGGTTAAAAAATAAAGAAAAAAGTTAAAAAGAGTTAAATGAGTTAAAAAGGATAAGAAGTAAGAGATAGATAGGAAGGAAGATAAAAAGAATAATAAGAATAAAAAGACGAAGAAGATTGCACAAACCTGATCTCCATTCAGTCGGTTGAGCAGAGTGACACACACGACGGCACTGCGAATGCCTGCATGATGGCACAGTGCCGCAAAGCACAGGCTCTCCATCTCCATGTTCACCACTCCTGCCTCGTAGATCTCGCGGAGGAAGTTCAGTTTCTCCTGTTCAGTGTATTCGCAAAAGGCTCCGTCGAGTCTCCCTTGACCTGCCGAGAAAAGGTTTGTTTGAAATGTGATTTCGTTGAAAGTTTGAAAAGATTAAGATTAAGGCAAGGTGTTATGCAGCAGTAGTTTTTCTGAGGCGAAGTAGATATCACCAACTAGCTTCAATCAAACAACAATTTCATAAACATAATAAAAACAAGAAGATTTTAGAGTAAGCAAGCACGCGTAAATGCTACGCATTAAAAGCAGTGTTTGTACGGTAAAACATTTCCAATGTTGGAGAATTGTTAAATATAATTCTATATATCAACACTTTTATTTCATTTGTTTCAAATAAAATTATCTCTAAACCTTCAAAAAATTGAACAAACTATGAATTTAAAGCTAAATAGGTTAAGCCAAAAAACTCCAAAAAATGTCTACTATTTAAAAAGCTTATTTTTTTGGCAAAAAAAACTCCTTCGGGCATTCCACTTAAGAACCTTCAGGTCATTTATTTGTTTTAAATAAACTTTTCTCTAAACCATCAAACACAAATCTCGGTTAACCATGAATTTCAACTTTCTTATAAATGTAGGTTTTAATAAGTAAATACTTATTTCACAAAAAAAATCTTAAGTTCAAACAAACTTTTCTGTAGAATTATATTTTTAAGATTTTAATTACAAGACTCATTTTCAATGTACATATATGGTCTATGATAAATGCATATGTTGTGTGGAGATGTTCATTTTATGTTGTATGAAGTCGCATATTGTATGAAGTTGGATTTTTATGACGTTGCATACTACATGAAGATGTAAGATGTATGACGATTCGCATTCTATAATCTATTTAATGTAAAGATGTAAGGTACTGTAGAGAAAACTTTGTATTTTCAATGACGATATAGAAAATATTTAAATGTATTTTTAATTGAGAAGTTTTGCAACACGTATTCACGATTAGAACTTAGGACTAGATATTTTTTACAACATGAGAGCAGTCTCAATAGTTTGAATAAACAGACATCTATGCTAGTTTAGATAAAGATCTACAATTATTGTAGTCTTAACCACGCGGTCGAAAAGTAACATCAGGGCAACAAACTTAAATACTAGAAGTTGCCAAAATGTGTTTTAAGCAAGACTTTCTAGGCTACTTTAGTTTTAATAATAATTTTAATTATTTTAAGTAAAACTTTACCAAACTGTTTGTAAAAATAACTTTAATTCAAAACTAAAATTTCATTTTAAAAAGAAAATAATATTGAGGAATCATTCATGGACAAACTTGAATAATTATTTAACTTTTTTGTATAGTGAATTTTGCTTTAGATAAAAACAATAGTCCTAATATATAGTAAAAGTTGATTATAACATTTACGTTCGCATTTTAAATGGCTATGTTGGATTTTCCAATGAAAACAATTGCTTACAAAGTTCAGTTGTCATGTTAAAATGTTGTTAAAATGTATCGATTAGCCATGTGCATTAGTGTCAACCATAGAACTTCTATATAAATGGAAAGGCTCTACGTAAAATTCAGCAACATTTAAAGCAATTTCTGGCCATATTACTGTGTTTGAATTTAAAGTAGTACAAACAAATAAATCTAAAGTTATAGGATATTGAAAACTAAAAATAAAGTTGTAACAAAAAATTACAAATACCTTCATAAAAATCGTAAGTGCACATCGTCTTTCCAACAGTCAAGCTGAATGGATCATCAGGCCTTCGAAGAAGCTTCAGCTCTTCCGCCAATGCTTTGTCTAGAATAGCTGGTCTCTTTTGTAATTTTCCGAGGACAGGCTGAAACATCACATTTTGTTAGGATGAAGCTTGAAATGAAATGAAATTAAAATGTATTTATATATCCAAATGAACCTATGCACGGTGCTGCACCCTGGGGACATTTAAAGTTGCATGGCAGATAATGAAGTTGCACCGACACGGCAAAACTTTTTGTTTATTAAAACAATGATAGTAGAAAAAAGATGCAGACTATATCACATTATTATATATACTTTCAGTTCTTCAAGAGTATTGGTTAGGTCCACATACATTTGTTGGTATACTCACAGTTTTAGTTCCAACGGGTAAATATTGTATTTAATGTCGGATTTTGGCTTTAAAGCAATAAAAACCAATGACAAAATTAATAGTCCTTCCAAACTAGAAAAATAGTGAAAATTTCATTCATATAGCTATTTTGAAATTAATTCAACGGAAATATATAGAACTTTATTCCAGAGATAAATGCAACAATTCATTCGTATACATGTTTATAGCTTTTGAGATAAAAGTAAACTATGAAGAAAGTTCATTGAATATTGTCAATTGAATGGTCGTTTGTTCACCATAAAACACCATTATGTTTTCATATAGATCAGTGTGAAGATGGAACCAGAGGATGACATCTGGGGTGAAACTTTCGAAGCGCAGTGGCGTATTTTGGAATTCGCACTTTCGTTATTATGGATTCGAATGCAATTGTAATTGCACAATTTATAGAATAAACTAGTTATAAAATGAAACATTTACAAAACAATAAGAAATAAATATGAAATAATGAAAACAATAAGAAATAAATATGAAATAATGAAAACAATAAGAAATAAATATGAAATAATGTAAACATAGTTAAATCAAATAGAGCACACTCTACAGTACCTCGACTTGTTAATATGGTCAAGTGAAGATTAAGTGTGTGACCGGCTTGGCCATGTAAGCTTGAGAACCAGGTGATGGATCACACATGGCAGAACATGTTTACCTTGGTACAATGTGATACGATTTTGATTGAATAATCAGAAAGTCGATTGAATCCACAAAAAATGTACATTAAGGACTTACGCACACAATGAGAGTTTTTACGTGGGCAAACTCCAATTATAGCGGTACTTAAAAATGTTGAGCTATTTTTTGAGAATATACCAAAGATTAAAAAGATTTTGAAGTTGGGTTTATTTAAGGCTATAATTGATAAAAAATAAAAATAAATTAAAGTTGAAATAATTTAGAATGAAAACACGAACATATAAGTAATGGCATACACCTGGCACTATATCATGAGTATCAAAAATATTATTAATAGGCAATACCGGTAACGATTGATACTAATTTCTTCATTATTGTTTATTCTAGTAATTATAGGTTTTAAATAATCTGGAGACAATATTTTTTATTATGCTTGTATGTACTGTACGTTAGGTCAGAGCACATTTCCACGAATTCAAGTTAAATTAAAGAGCCAAGATGTAAAATTATATTGACTTACCAGCTCAAGGTAAGGATTCAGCATTCCATCCACAGCGCTCTCAGACACAACCAAATTTCCGCCTTCAATCCCAATGCCTCCACACGTTCCCAACCTGAAGAAGACTGGATCTTTGCATCGAGCGTGATACATTAGTTTGATCACCTCGTGAAGTAGAATTCCCACAGATGGAATTCCCATTCCATGGGAAAGACACAAAACTGGGCCAACCTAAAATAATATCAATGAGTTAAATGTTTTGGATCTTTTCATCTCCACAATTAGATTGGTTAGTTCTAGAAGATAAACTTTCGAAGAACATTCGGTTAAATAAAAGCAGAATTAATAATATTTCTGATAGGTTAATGTAGATAATGCAGTGTAATTATGGCAACATTATGGTAGGGAAGGACAAGATGTGAAAGAGTTGTTCAATAAATCTTAAACTAAGTGTTTAATATTGTGTATGTTTTATTGTAGGTATCGTGTAACAATCCATCATTATTCTTTTAATGCAAAACTTAGTACATAGATGTAATACATAGATGTAATACATAGATGTAACTTTCTAAAAATTATAACGTTACTACATCGAGATGGTCTAGACAAGTCACACGAATGCTGGTATGAAAACCAACCAGTAACATACGAATCATTATTACACAAACTTTGTTGTAGAACTTCCAATGAACTTAATCTAAAACGTTAACCAAGAAAAACTGTTCCATTATATTGAAAATAGTCATTAATTTTTTTAAAAGTGACGCGTATTTCAAGAAAATAAATACAAACCATTATTATTCAGCAAATGGTGTTGTAGAACTTCAAATAATTTAACATTGAGTTTAATCAAAAATATTCCCAATACTTTCATTAAAAATCAACAAATATTTGTTCAACTCTCAAAAAATAATAAATGTTTAATAAACTTGTTTTAAGACTTTAAACGAAAGTACAAACCAAAAGTTACTTATTTATACGACATAATGTGCTGGACTACGGCAGAGCGATCACAATAGATCATTTATATTATATTCATAACATACTCACTATTAATACTATAATTTTTTAGATTATTTTTCTTACAAATGTACTTTGTTTGAACTTTTTAAACTAAACAATCACTGTTTGCTTATGATATTTTATGAACCTTTGATTTTGGATATCTATGAAAAATCAAATGAAGATATTTAAAACATAAAAAGAGTTTTATTAAGCAAGTAAAAAAGTTTGATTAAATTTGTTTAACTAAATTTATGAACATAATAAGTAAAGCAAAAGTCATTACTTTAAAATGACAAACAATATGAAACCTTGAAGAGAAAATTAATAATTAAGGATTCATAAAAAAATTAACGTTCACATTTTAAATTCTTATGTAAAATGAAATGATCAATTAATGCATAACTTGAATTTTGCATTTTACAAACTGATTTATTTAGAAAAAATATCTCCCAATTCCAATATGACAAAGTTGATTAAATTGAAACTTTTTTGTAAACTAAAAAATATCTTTTTGGCATTGAACTTGTTAATTAACTTCTAAATTAATTATACAAAAAATATGTTTTTTTTAATTGAACAAAGATTTTATCGTAATTTTACAATATTATCATTTTGTTTGAATGCACTACATGAGTAAGACTAGTATTGATAACGATTATATGGTATCTCAAGACATTCAATTTATCAAAAATTTATTTACGGTTGTACTTTTATTATATAATTTCGAACCTTACCTTATACATACTGGATATTCACCATATAATTTCGAACCTTACCTTATACATACTGGATATTTACCATATAATCTCGAACTTTCCCTTATACATACTGCATATTTACCATATAATTTCGAACCTTACCTTATACACACTATATATTCACCATATAATTTCGAACCTTACCTTATACATACTGGATATTCACCATGTAATCTCGAAGCTTACCTTATACACACTATATATTCATCATATAATTTCGAACCTTACCTTATACATACTGTATATTCACCATATAATCTCGAGCCTTGCCTTATACATACTGTATAATCGCCAATATAATTTAGAACCTTACCTTATATGCACACTGTATATTCACCATATAATTTCGAACCTTACCTTATATGCACACTGTATATTCACCATTAAAATTTTGAACCTTACCTTATATGCACACTGTATATTCACCATATAATTTCGAACCTTACCTTATACATACTGTATCGATAACTCTGCAAAGAAATGTCCGTCAAGCCACTGCCAGCGGGTAGTTTGTACTCGATCTGCTTCATGATGAAGTGGGCGAAACTCTCCATCCTCTTGGGTGTGCCTCCCATGCAGACGAACTTCACGTCACCGAACATCTCCATGAGGTCGTGGGACCCTGAGCCGAGGGCCAAGTGGTAGAGGATGTCCTGGTCCATTGTCTCGATGTTCGAGTTGCGGAGACGCACAGCGCCATCGGCAAACCTGGAAGGATCAAACTATTAGATTCATATAAAGAAAAGAAAAGAAAAGAATGAGAAAGAAAAGGATAAAGAAAAGGAATAACAAAGAAAAGGATAAACAGAAAGAAAAGGATAAAGATAAAGAAAAGGATAAAGATAAAGAAAAGGATAAAGAAAAGGAATAACAAAGAAAAGGATAAACATAAAGAAAAGGATAAAAATAAAGAAAAGGATAAAGAAAAGGATAAAGAAAGGGAATAACAAAGAAAAGGATAAACATAAAGAAAAGGATAAATATAAAGAAAAGGATAACCTTCAACATTGAACAAACAAACATTTTGGTTGTATCACTTTTGTGTACAAAGGTATTAACAACTTAATTAATAGTAAAATATCATTTAATTTTTGTCACACTATGCATAATCTAAATCTTCGAGAACAGCTGCGATTGCGTCCTCCACGCGCCGTGATTGGCCAGCGCCAAAGATCGGTCAAGTGTCATGGATGTCATGTATGGAATGAAAAATTGTCATTTGCTATTAGAACGGTGTCAACACCGAGAGCCTTCAAGAGAGCGGTCAAAGATCACTTAATGCACAATGAATAAATGAATTGTTCCTTAACAACATTTTTGTTTTTTATTGATTGCGTTCATCCCAATTTGTTCGATTTTTTATGTATTCTATGTTTTATGTTCTATGCTTTGTAGCGTAAAAATATAATCATTAATTTATTTTAATTTTTCATAAATGTTTAAAAAATATAATATGTACAAATATAATACAATCTATAGTTTTACTAAAAAAGTTTACTTTGCAGCCTCGATAAGAGTAGATTTCTACTCATGAGGCTGGGCCCAAGAATATATTTAATGTAATACTTTATCATGTATATGTATTTTGGCCATAAATAAAAATTATCATTATCTAATTCCATTTGTTTCACCTCAGATAAGATGAGCCAGAAATCGAGGAGGGCAAATAGCAATTTTATTATAGTTTCTTTGCCCCAAATGGGTCAACACCATTTTTTTCTAAAAAAAAGCTCAAATTATTCAAAACATTGCAAGTTTTTTAATTGTTGCCACATAAAATCACAATCATCATTGTTAGCAACAACCAACCGATATAACCATATGGAACAATCATAACTTTTTGTAATGGAGATATTTAAACTATTGACTAGCTTTAGAGTAAACAGATATCATCCAAGACTTTAACAATTCTAAAATGAACAACAAATCAACTATTTTACTTAAGGGCTATACATGAAAATATGAACAACCAATTTGGGTCCTAAGACAGGCATCTAGTGAATAACTAGCTAGAGATGAAATAACATAAAAGTTCTAAAACCTCATCAAATTATTTTTAATATCATGAACCATGGTTTACAAGCTCAGTGATGTAATCACTGTTTCAATTAATTATCAAAAATTTTAGAATGACTGTGTAATAGCACAAAAAAATTATAATAAATACAGAATTAATGGCACAAAAAAAGGTATACTAAAAGAAATAATAAATTTGAAAACTTCACTAACTACAACATCTAGACAAAGCATAATTTTTTGTCAAAAATATGCGGAATGATATGGCAAAGGAGCAGGTGAGTGCGCTTGAGCTACGTGTGGGCATTATCAGGCGTGTTTAATGGAATGAATATACCTATTTGCTTGTTTGGTAGAGATTGTTGGATCGACTGAAACTGATCTCTTAAAAATATAACTTTTTGAAAAAAAAGATTAATAATTTGATTGCAAAAACAAATGTACATACATACCTTTAAACTTCATCTCTACAGTTTTGCTTTGGAAGACCCAATTGCTTGCCATATTTGTTAGAGCATCAACCAAATAACACCAAAACGAAATTGGAGCAGCCCTCAACATGGGAACAATGTGGGTCATCACAGAGTCAATAAATATAGTGTTTGATATAAAAGGCATTTTACTAATCAACTTGATAATCTGTAGAATGAAAAGTTATAAGCACATGAAAGTTTCTCTATTTTAAATTAAAAGAGTAGAATAAAATTACTTCAAATGAAAATATATTAATAAAGAAATCTAATAAATATAAAAACAACTAGTACATAACCAAACCCTTTGGGTTTATAGCGGCGACATCTATAAATCACTGCTCTGAATTCAACAAGTCCATATAAAAACATAGTTATATAAAAAAATTCAAGTTTTAGAAAAAAAATTATTTAAAATATATATATGTTGACTGATTATGGCTCTAAATTAAATTCATAAACATCATAAAAATTTTAATAGTTATTTTAAGTTATTTTAATAAATTCACGTTTTAGAAAAAATTATTTAATATATACTAGCATTCCTAATGCATATATCTTCGATTTATGACAAATGAAACCAAAATATGAAAAAAATTCTAAATAAATTTAATAAAAAATATAGAAAAAAATTAATAAAATTAAACAAAATATCAATAAATAAACGAAAACCAACAATCAAACCTATATGAAATAAAATTATAAAAATATAGATGAGTTATAAATGTTCAAGTCATTGTCTAATGCTGACGAGAACAACACTGCATGCTCGACAAAAAGTGGAAATTTCAACTACTATTTACTATCATATCATTGAACAAAACAAAATTTGAAAAGCTCACATAAGACAAGTGTGAACAACTGTCCCAATTTAGCAAAAATTCTGTACAGAAGAATGTGATCATGGGGATGTTTTCTTCTGTAGCATCAAGAAGAGACAACAACATCTCCAAGGTTTTCTTTTTACGAGCATCAACATCAGATCCAAGGTTGTCAACAAACTCTAAAGAAAACATCACATTATGTCATATCGTCTCATACTATCAAAAATACATGTTGATAAAATAATCAGTTTTTTATTTCAAATCATCTGATCATAAAAAGTACAGATTTCATTCACTGCTACTCACCCATTCTTAATGCTAGTTCTAAATAATTTGAAATTTCTCTCTTCAGATCTAGTTTGTGTGGATAGATCAAAGCCAAGAATATCGGTCGTGATACAAGTGCACTACCGCTGTTAGGACGCTTCCATGACTTAAAATGACGAATGTTTGACACAACATCTTCAAATCTAGTAATCAGAAAGGTTACAAGTAAGAACATTTTTTGCACAAAAACGAGTCTTCTTGACCCATGCAATGAATTGGCATTCTGTCACCACCCACAAAGCAGGTGTAGTTCCCATATGTATTTAGTGTACCAGGAACTGATTTCACAATTTTTTGTCAAAATTCAACTTTTTATTTGGTATACAATTTAATTTAAAAAATCTATAATCTGGCAGCCTCAACCACGCATCTGCAGACATTGTCTGTTTCTTGCATTTGGAAAATAGGTCTTTGGTGTAATTTTATTTATTCAAATTAGTTTTATAAAATAGCAAGGAAGAAGAAACCCATTTTTTGTAAAACAATATAGAATCTTTCAAATTGGCAAAAAAATGGTACTTAATTGAAGTTTTTGTGTACATGAGTACATTTGTTGGACATAACACTTTAAATGCGTTTTCTGGGGAAAAAATCAAGGTGAAGAGTATTTATTTAAAATTTAAATTAAAAAAGTATTTTCAAAGCATTCAATGCCAGTTATTTTGGCTATCTATTTTGATTGGCAAGATATAGTATTAAATGTGCTAAGAAATTTTTTGTATTTTTTCAAAAATTCGCTCACTAAAAACTCCATGATAATTTTTTAATTACATGTTTAAGATTAAAGTAATAAAATCTAAGAGTTCTATCTTAAATAGTTGAGGGCTACTCTTCGCTCAAATATACCCCAAGAAATGGTTAAAAATGACCGGTAACTTTTCTGAAGTAAAATCTACATTTTTTAAATCTCAATGAATATTGAACTTCTGTGATTAAAAGAATAGGGTAGAAAATTATTTAAACTTTTGGCTGCAACTCCATAAATATTAATGTTTTATTGTATTTCTTGAAAGGATGACAATATTCAACTTCCATTCATTAAACTTCTCTGTAACTCTTCAAATGAAACAATCATTAACACTTTTGGACTTCCTGACAATACCAATGATGGAAAGACAACAAATTTATAGAGCTTTCTCTAAACAAAAAAAATTGCGGTGAAAATAAAGAGACAGCTAAATAGCAATTCACAAATGCAATTAGTGGTAAAAATTTGAAAATGTTTATTTTGAATTATGAGGCAAGAAATACATAACTTTCATGGTGTAAGTACCTTTCGAAAATCTAACGAAAAATAAAAATACATTCACCTGCGATATTGAAGAACATTAACAATTTTCTTTTTTTTCTCTTCAAGTTTATTGGAGTAGACAATACACTCAGGAAGAGGTTGTATTTCCAATCTATGATGAACTCTTTTGCCCTTCCCTATTCCACTATCCCATAAAACGCCTTCGTTGTTCAAAATACTTCTACGATTATAACTCAATAATGCTTCCAAGAGTATGCTTGATGTTTTTGGAAAAGGTTGTGCTTTTACATCTTGATGAATGATCAAATCTGGTCGTAACATTTTATAAACTCTGAAAACAAATACTACATCAATGTATTATAATAAGTTATTATTATTAAAATTTATTATTATAAGTTATTATTATTAAAATTTATTATTATAAGTTATTATTATTATAAGTTATTATTATTATAAGTTA
>JARUHE010094933.1:0-15028 GCA_031471125.1 Archaeomysis grebnitzkii
TTAAAATCCATTAAAATTAATGTAAAAAAAAACACTAAAATTGACTTAAAACCTTAAAATTATCTTAAAACTACTAAAATTAAATTAAAACCTTGAAATTAACTTAAAAACCACTAAAGTTAACATAAAACCTTGAAAATGAATGTGAAAAAACACTAAAATTAACTAAAAACCTTGAAAATAAATCTAAAAAAAAATTAAATTAATTTAAAAACTTGAAAATCAATGTAAAACTACTGAAATTAACATAAAACCTTCAAAAAAATGTGAAAAACCGCAAAAATTAATCAAAACTTTGAAAATAATTTGAAAACCACTAAAATTATCTCAAAACCTTGAAAATAAATGTGAAAAACCACTAAAATTAATATAAAACCTTGAAAATAAATGTGAAAAATCACTTAAATTAATTTAAAACATAACTTAAAAACTACTAAAATTAATTAAAAACCTTGAAATTAACTTAAAAACCACTAAAATTAACATAAAACCTTGAAAATGAATGTGAAAAACCACTCAAATTAATCAAAACCTTGAAAATAAAATGAAAAACCACTAATTAACATAAAACCTTGAAAATGAATGTGAAAAACCACTCAAATTAATCAAAACCTTTAAAATAAGTGTGAAAAACCACTAAAACTAATCAAAACTTTGAAACTAAAATGAAAAATCACTAAAAATACCTCAAAACCTGGAAAATAAATGTGAAAAACCACTAAAATTAATATAAAACCTTGAAAATAAATGTGAAAAACCACTTAAATTAATTTGAAACCTTGAAAATAAATGTGAAAAACCACTTAAATTAATTTAAAACTTTGAAATTAACTTAAAAACCACTAAAATTGACTTAAAACCTTAAAATTATCTTAAAAACTACTAAAATTAAATTAAAACCTTGAAATTAACTTAAAAACCACTAAAGTTAACATAAAACCTTGAAAATTAATGTGAAAAACCACTAAAACTAATCAAAACCTTGAAAATAAAGGTGAAAAACCACTAAAATTAACTTTAAAATCACTAAATTTAAGTTAAAACCTTAAAAATAAATGTAAAAAACCACTAAAACTAATCAAAACCTTGAAAACAACTTAAAACACTAAAATCCCTTAAAACCCCTCACAGGTGACGGTCCGCGAGGGCCTTCGAGGGGTGAATGGGAACCTGACGTGGCTCAACAACAACCAGGAGAGCGAGGGGATGGGACATCTGCAAAACATCTTCGTCGTCAACGAAACCGCTTTTATTGCCCCTTACTCGGAGACAGGTGAAGCTTACTTTTAGTTCTGTTCATCTGTATCTTTTTTTTTCTTTATTCGATTATTTTTTATTCCCTCGTTTTCTTTATTAAATTGTTTTTTATCCTCTTCTTTTCTTTATTAAATTGGTTCGTATTCCCTCGTTTTCTTTATTAAATTGTTTCTTATTCTCTTTTTTCTATAGTTAGTTGTTTCTTATACTCTTTTTTCTTTATTAAATTGCTTCTTATCTCTTCTTTTCTTTATTCGATTGTTTCTTATTCTCTTTTTTCTTTATTTGATTGTTTCTTATTCCCTCGTTTTCTTTATTAAACTGTTTCTTATTCCTTCTTTTTTTTATTTAAATGTTTCTTATTCCCTTTTTTTCTTTATTAAATTGTTTCTTGTCCTCTTCTTTTCTTTATTTGTTTGTTTCTTATTCCCTCATCTTCTTTATTAAATTGTTTCTTATCCTTTTCTTTTCTTTATTTGTTTGTTTCTTAGTCTCTCCTTTTCTTCATTCAACTGTTTCTTACCCTCTCATTATCTTTATTAAATCGTTTCTTATTCCTTCCGTTTCTTCATTAGATTGTTTCTTATCTTCTCATTTTCTTTATTCAATTATTTTTTCTTTATTAAATTGTTTTTGTATCATCTTCTTTTCTTCATAAATTTATTTGTATCTTCCCTTTACTTTACGAAATTATTTCTTATGTTTATCAAACTCTTATCTGTTTTATCTTCGCATTCGCATTATCTATGCGTACCATTATCATTATTTTATAGTTGACTAGTATACATAAATTATCATTGGGTTATAGTTGGTTAGTATACATAAATATGTATAAAATCTAATTAAAAAATATTGTTGGGCTATTTTTATAAACATTTACAGATAAATTTATATTTTTGTAAGCAGAAAACAGAAAAAATATCCTTTGCACGATAAGATAATTATGTATAATTATAGTTAAAGTCCAATGCTAAATTAAGCTATCCATCAATGGTAAATAAGTCCTTTGTGTCGATCACGCAGACATAATTGATAGATAAATCATTATAAATCATAGATACTGCACATATAAAACGAGATAAACTATAACTGGGTAGTGATTATAGTATACACACACGCCCTAGTAGCATCTATCCATAGTTAGTGGCTGATCCTTGTCTATTAGCCATGATTTAGTGACTATTCTATGGCTCCATTGAAAATAGCCAAGAATTAGCCAATGATATGCTACTAGGGACGATTATTTGTCCTTATTTTATCCGTATACACGTCTTACTCTTATCCGTGTTTTCCTATTGCTTGTATTGCTTGTATTGCTTGTATTGCTTCTGTTGCTTCTATTGCTTCTATTGCTTCTATTGCTTATGTTGCTTCTTATGCTTCTATTGCTTCTATTGTTTCTATTGTTTCTATTGATTCCATTGTTTTTATTGCTTCCATTGTTTTTATTGCTTCCATTGCTTCCATTGCTTCTATTGCTTTTTTTGATTTTATTGCTTCTATTGTTTTATTGCTTCTTTTGCTTTTATTGCTTCTATTGCTTATACTACTTATATTGCTTCTGTTGCTTCTATTGCTTTTATTGCTTCTTTTAATTCTAGTGCTTCTATTGATTTTATTGTTTATATTGCTTTTATTGTTTCTATTGCTTCTATTGCTTCTTTTGATTTTATTGCTTATTTATTTATTTTGTTTGTATTGCTTCTATTGCTTCTATCTGTTTGTATATTCTTGAATGTATTTAGAATCCTAAATAATTTAACTGAATCTCCAAATCTTCTTTATCTTCAGCTTTACCAATTTATATATGGGTCGCTGTTGCCCTCCAGCCTCCTCATGCTCATCTTGCTCTCTTAGCCACTTCTCCCGCATGTCATTCATTATGTTATCCCTCCATTTGATTTTTGGTCTTCTTCTCGTTCTTCTCCCATCTACCTCCATGTGCATGACCACTTTACTCTAATGCTCCTTTTCTATTTTAGTAACATGCCCAAACCACTGTAATTTTCTCTCTTGGGCCTTCTTCGTTAGCTCGACTGTTCTTACTGGCCCTCTAATAAGGTCATTTCTGATCCTATCCCTTCTTGTGACTCCGCATATCCATCTCCGCCACTTGCATTTTCTTTCTTCAGCCTTTTTTATTGGCCATATTTTGACCCCATAAGCCATCGCTGGTCTAATTACACTCTTTTAGAACTTCCCCTTTACCTTCACACTAACCCTTTTGTCACATAATATTCCTGATGAATTTATCCGGTTCATTCATGCACACTGTACTATGTGGTTTTTATATCTCCGTTTTCCGCCACAGTGGATCACAAATATTTAAAAATTATTGTTGTTTTTCAAACCAAACTTAACTCTACCTGTAGAGAAAATATATGTTTGTTTTGTCTATGATTGCACCACGTTATCTCTCTCTTCCCATATTTCTCGGTGTTTCTCCATAGTATGTCTTAGTACAAATATTGCATCCACCGTACATCTCCCTGACATGAACCTGAATTGCTCATTACTTTGTGTGGTCTCCACTCTTATTCTTTGATCTATAACTCTTTCATAAATCTTCATTGTATGTGATATTAGTGTTATCCCTCGGTAATTACCGCAATCTTGTATATCACCCTTTCTTTTAAATAGACTAGTACAAATTCCTGAAAATGTTGATGATGAAGGAATTTTAAGTTTATGGCTGACAAACATTTGGTTTTGATGTATTTATATGTTCTAAATCGATCTAAGGTGTTTGCCCGGCTGTATTTTCAACCGATAACCGTTAAACATTACAACTTCAAAATGGCATCCACTGAAATTGGCAATTTAGTTTTTCGTTAAGCTTTTCGTAACAAACATGGTAAACACGTGTTCTCGTATATATATATGTATATATATAATATATCTTTTGTTTATATATTCATGTAATACACCAAAATAGTAAGGAACTATTCAACGAAATTTAAAGATCTTTTTTAAAGTTACATTTTTGGAAGGTTTTTAGCTTTTTCTTCGACTTTTTTTTCACTTACTTAAGATTATCATTACAGTAAGAAGGAGTTTTTTCTATTAAGAACCAACCTATTTAACTGATAAGCAATTGTCTAATGCTGATGTATTTGAAAATAATTAACCAAATTTAAACTACCACTAAACATCAATAAAACATATTATCTCTTGTGAACTGTACATTAGTTCCCCCTCAAGGGCAATGCTTTATAACTATATTTCCCACATTCTCTATAAGAATTACTATTGGATTGGACAATGTGAAAGCCTAAATAGTGACCTGCCCCTTACATATAGCAACACAGAAGAATACTAATTCAGTTTATTGAGGAAGTGATATGTTCTTAAAAAAGTGTTTACATAGTTATTTCAGTATACATAAATTGAGAGTCTTAACTTGAGGTTCTGACCAAAGAAAGAAAATTAGCTATAACCTTTAAATGCCATTATTACATACATGTTTGTAATTATTATTATTATAAAGCTATTACTGTTGTTTAAATATTTTTGTAATTAAGTTTAGATTTAAAAGATAAAGAGAAAAGTTACATTTGTTATGCGTGCTGAAGACAATTCTAGTCATGACTCATATAACACATAACGTTAATGTTTTAACAAAAATAAATATATTGGAACTGCAGTTGCCGTCATGATATTAAAGATAAAAACAAATAAAAAGGGAAGAAATGTACATTTGTGTAAAATGAGCCGCATTTTATCAATTTAATAAATATAATGAAATAAAATTGGTACATTTAGAGGAAATTTGAACAACAAATAGCATAAATTTTTCATTTCCTTTATAATTGATCAAATAACAAAAAAACATATTTTTATTACATTATATATAAAGCAAATGTGTTTCGAAATTTGTTTCGTGCTTGTTATAATATATTTTTTACAGACTATTAATATATAAAACACAGTTTTATTTATTTTGAATAAATTTGTGTTCTTTCATTACGCCTTGTTTGAAATAAAACAGCTTCTATAACTGACTTATGATTGTTGTTGTTACATAAAAGTATGTTTAAATGAAAATAAAGAAAACAGCATTATACACTGGTGTTACCAAAGATTTTTTTGTGCAATCAATGTTTACTTAATCAAATATATTTTTATGGGAGTTTATCATTCAATTCCTGGATAACTGAGATTTAGTTTGAAGGTTTAGAGAAAAACGTTAAAGTAAAATGCCTTGAAAATTTAAAAAAAAATATTTTGTTAAGTAATAAAGAATTTAGGAGTTTTTAAATCTAGCCAATTTTTTATCAAATTTATGTTTAACAAATCTTTTATTTGAAAGTTTAGAGAAAATTGTATTCGAAACAAATGAAAGCAAGTATTATTATAATTCTCCAGAGGTGAGTTGTATCTCCCATCAGAAAAACAGCAACATTATAAAACATAGAATTGTATTCAACAATTCCACAAATGTATAACCTTTTTGAATACACAGACACAGCTTTTATTCATTCATTCGTGCTTGTTTTACTGTATAATTAGGTATTTATTGAATTTTCTTTATGAATTTTTTTAGTTCCGTACAAATGGATGAAGTTCAACAAAAAACAATGAAATTAAAACATTAAAACTTTAACCGTTTCTTGTAACACCGGTGATACATAAATCTAATGGATTACTCACCGGTGCTACAAGAAACGGTTAAAGTGTTAAGAACGTCTTTGGTTGTAGTTTTAATTTATTATTTTAAGTGGAGGAAAATCGATCTCTGTCAATGGATCATAACCTCCGAACGGTTTAATAAAATTATGTAATTCATCAATTTGTAAACAAAGTCAACGACAGACACGAACTTTTATTGTTCTCCACTTATTTAGTTGTTTTTTGCTTGTGCATTTGTTTTTTGCTTGACTATTTATTTATTTACTTATTTACTTGCTTATTTGTTTGTTTGCTTTTTTATTTATTTATTAGTTTGCTTATATACTTATTTATTTGTTTATTTATTTGTTTGTTTATTTATTTGTTTGTCTGTTTATTTATTTATTTGCTTATTTATTTATTTACTTATTTGTTTGCTTATTTATTTTTTTGTTTGCTTATTTATTTTTTGTTTGTCTGTTTATTTATTTGTTTGCTTATTTATTTACTTATTTATTGTCTTGCTTATTTGTTAATTTATTTTTTTATTTGTTTATGTATTTGTTTGCTTATTTATTTGTTTGTTTATTTATTTGCTTGTTTATTTATTTAATTGTTTGCTTATTTATTTTGTATCTATTTGTTTGCCTACTTACTTATTTATATATTGTTTTGCTTATTTATTTAGTTATTTTCGTATTTACTTGTGTGCCTATTAATTTATTTATTTGTTTGCTTTTTGTTTTATTTATTTGCATATTTATTTATGTATTCATTTGTTTGCTTATTTAATTGTGTGCCTATTTGTTTATTTAATTATTTCTTTTATTATTGACTTTTTATTTTCTTATTTATTTGTTTGTTTGCTTGTTTATTTATTTAAAATGAAACAAATAAATGATAAAGCAAAAAACTGTTTTTGCTAACATTTTTTCCTCCATTTTATTAATTCAATTAATTACAACCAAACATAAGTTTCAGTTATTTTTTCGTTTCTTATAAAACAAAATATATTTAGAGACAAATTTCTTCATTATGTTTGGTATAAAATATCTAAGCGAAAGTAAGAAAAAAACCTTACAATGGGTAAAGTTAATCCACACAAACATAAATGTTTTATTATTGACTTTTTGTTTTCTTATTTATTTGTTTGCTTGTTTATTTATTTAAAATGAAACAAATAAATGATAAAGCAAATCAATTTGTATTTAAAATTTGTAGAGTGCCATGGAAAGTAAATGTCTTATAAAGTAATGTTGTTGTAAATACTAAGTCTGCAACAATTTTGTTTTTAACACTTGAATTAACTTAGTTATGTTTTTGGTTTATATAATTGTTGTAACATAAGATGGAATAAGCCATTGAACTGTGATATCACTGGTGCTACAAGAAGCGGTTAAAGTGTTAAAGGAATGATAAGTTGACCCACGTAAAAAAAATCCTTTTAAAACTTTCAAGCTATACTAATGGAATGGGACATAAAGAATGTTCTAAGTTTCCTTCAGTGAACTTTATTCCGAACTTTATGCTAAACAAACAAACATAAGACATAAGAAAATGAAGACTAAATCTGTAATAGGATTGACTTTGCTTCACCATTAAAAATCTCTAGGTAATAAAAAGTGTCAGATGTGCATAAGTACTCCATAAAAAAATTTTACTTTTCTTATTTATAGCGAATTAAATAAATGTTGAGTGATTCTATTTAAAAGATAACCAATAGATAAGTAGACAAAAGGTTACGACAACACCTGTAAGAACAATTGTTTTCAAAAAACTTGGTTTAAGTAGGTGCAACTTAATAAAAATCCGATTTAAAAAAAACTTGGGTTTTGTCCTGAAAGAAAAATTAAAATAAATTACAACAAGGTAAATATTAACAGACATTGTGAATTGTACTTGTTTCCGTTCAACTTACATCGAGGAGAACTTCTATAAAAACAAAAACAACAAAAAAACACAATAATCACAACAACTAAAAATCCTAGGTGGCTATATAACGAAAGTTTTGCTTCGCTTCACTTGCAATTCACAGTAATCAAACAAATGCTGATTGACGAATGCATTAAGAAGATAACAACACAGATTGTAAAAAGGATCTCATTTTTGCAACCGAGGCAGATTTCAAGTTAAGTAAAGTGATAAATATAAGTTATTTAATTTAGAAAAGTGAGATGCCAAAAGTTTGTTTATTGCATCTACTTCGATTAAATATTTATGCTGGAAAAATAAAATAAGTTTTTCATAGCATTGTAAATGTTTTAAAACATTTTCTTATCTGGAAATTATTTCATATTAAAATTTAAAGTTTGATGTGTTTTTAACATTAACTTAAATTTAAAATTAAAGCTAATGCAAATAAAAATTAAAGTTTGATGTCATTTTAACATTAACTTAAATTTATAATTAAACCTAATGCAAATAAAAATTAAAGTTTGATGTGTTTTTAACATTAACTTAAATTTATAATTAAACCTAATGCAAACAATCAGTCAGACCTGAAGGAGTTGTTAGCAATTCTGACTTTTATTTTTTTTATTTTCAAACATTTTTAACTTTTTTTAAACAAATTATTTTTCATGTTATCAATAAACCTTGCATAACTTACTTATACATAACGTTCTAGTTAAAACATATTTCAAAGATTCTTTAAGCTTTAACTTTAATTATTAGTTAAACAGATAAATAAACAATTGTCTTATTCACATTTGTTTTAGTCCGTAAGTAAATAATCATTCAAATGTTAAAGGGTTGTTTTCAATACAAAACTCAACGTACCTCAGTCCTGCCAGACCTATTCAGACAGACCATAAATGGTTAATTAACTATGCATATTAATTAATTAGTTAATTAATTAATTGATTAATTAATTAATTAATTAATTAAGTAATTAATTATTTAATTAATTGATTAATTAATTAATCATATAAACAAATACGCAAAAACATGTTTAAACCTATTTTATTTTATGACAAAAAAAGATTTGTCTTTTTTTGTATCAAAACTTGTTCTGTACTCAAAATTAGCTTCCACCTTTAGCACTTCGATAAAAATTATAGTGTGACAATCTGTTTAGGTGGAGATGGGAACCAACCAATGAAAACATCTTGACAATCTACCCACTCAGCCCATAAACATCGGGCCATGATCTGCTCGCAGTAAACCTTACATTATTGTCTGGTGTGATAAGCTAAACATATGATCAATTGTAACTCTTTAAAACCTATATCAGGACACATAAGGAACATATAATAAGGTTGTTTTCAATATTAACTTCAACGACTTTTAGTCCTTTTGATAATAATCGTTCATGTGTTAAAGGGTTAAATGAAAAAAGGATACAACGTAAGCTCTGTTCTAGTTTTTGATTTTTCGAAAACTTACGGTTAAGAGTCACCTTAGCCTTTAACCCTTTAATGCATGTAGGGACAAAACAGTGACGGTTGTAGGGTTATTTTTAATGCACATATACTTGTATTGTAGACCTTAGGGTACAAATAATTCAGGCGTTAAAGGGCTACGGTAAGCCATTCACATCGCTAGATCGCAATCATGGTCTGAACATTTTCACTTGAAACATAAGTTTTTTTTTAAATAATATTCGAAAAAAAATCAATTTCGTGTTTGAGTTAAGAGAAGTAACTGAACATCTTGCAAATAATTCTAATAAACAAATTCAGAATATTTATTGGAATTGAAAAGAGAAAAAGTTGAGAAATTTAAATTTCAGGATTGAATGATGGATACTTTTAGCTGCAACATGGAATTCACCTCCGGACTAAAATATACGAGTACAAGATGATTTTATAGAACTAAAAATAAGATATGCATATAAATATGAAAAATGCATATACATATGAAAAATGCATATAAATATGAAAAATGCATATACATATGAAAAATGCATATAAATATGAAAAATGCATATAAATATGAAAAATGCATATAAATATGAAAAATGCATATAAATATGAAAAATGCATATAAGTATGCAGGTTTGTAAACACATTGTATCTATACATGTAAGTATGGAACTACCCACAAACATATGCATATTATGCATGTTGCAATTTTTGTTTTATGCAATTATGCATATAATGTTATTTTCAACTAAGAAAGTATGCACATAAGTATGGAACTATGCATGTTATGAATATGAGTATGCAACGGTACATGCTTTGCGTCTTATGTTATTATGGGTTATGCGTATTATGTTTGTAAGTATGTTACAATTATGTTTTTTTATATTGAAATGTATTTTGCAAGTATGCATATAAATACAGTTGTATGCAATGATGCTTACAAATTATACAAAAAGGCATATTATGCATGCTATGCTAGTATATGTATGTATTTATGTATGGTATGCTATTATACACATTCCACGTGTATGCATAGGTGCGTAACTATACCTAATAGTATGCATACGTATGCAGTCATCCATATGAAACATAAAATTGTGCATATGCATATGTATGTAATTACGCTTATGAGTATGTATCTTTTAATATATATACCTACACATTTATGTATATGATGAATTTTATATTGTTATTATTAAGCCATTACGCACATAATTATACAGCTATTCATAAAATACGTAAGACGTCACACAACTATAACATATTAGGTTATTTACTATGCGATTGTGCATGTGATATGCAATTAAGAAAATTGTGTTTTATGCAATATGCATTTGTGTATATAATTATGAAATTATACTTATAGCTATGCATCAATGCATAACAGTATACGTGTGTGCATATACATATGCCATTATCCATATTATTATGCAATGCATACAAACTTGAAAATATTAAGGTCAACCAAAAATGCCTTAATTGAAATAAAATAAAACTAAAGATGGATTGATTTGAAATTGTATAACTTTAACAATTTAAAACATTGATTTGTTTCAAATATATTACGAATTTATAATATTGCAAATTTTGTATAAACCACTTATACGGAGATAATCCGAACGCATGATCGATGATATCATTTGACAATTGATATAGTTTAAATTGTTTGTTTATGTGTTCGTATGCATGCTAACCAGATTTTAGTTGTAAGCCGTTGTAATCCGGTTCGTTAGGTATTGTATTGACTCCATTGATGAGAGAGTAGAATCTGACTCTGTAATGTTTGAAATAAGTTATAAGTTCATATATGAACTATTATAATTCACAAGCTTGCGGCCATAAAATTGAATACATTTTCAGCTGCTTCCCCGACCATTCAGAGTACGCTCCTCAAACTACAGTTAGTATAGACTTCATTAGTCATGTTGATTGACCAACCAATCCTGAATTTCTTTAATATTTTTCTTCACAAAAAAGTTGAAATTCTGAAATAAAATTATAAACAGCATATTTGATGAATTTGTGGTAGTTCATTAAATAAGCTCAAATTAATGGCAGATTAAAGTAGTGTTCTCTACCCAACTTTTCTTGATTCATTCAAACTTTTCTATGTGTTTATATAGTAACGGGTTAAAAACATATCCTGTTTCGATTTATTTCCGTACCAAATGACGCTCGACTTGAATAATGTGGCAGGTCGGTCTGAATTTTCAAACGCGTTCTTGATCTAGATTCTTAGGTAACTCAATTTTATTTTAAATATGGTAAGTAGCCATTTTTGTTCCCTATATAAGTTGGCATTAAAAATGTTCAGTATACGTTTTTAATGAACGGCTTTATTGTTTACAAATTGAAACATTAACATTTTTATTGTTTGAAAATTAATCCAAAATAACATTTTTATTGTTTAAAAATTAAAACAATAACATTTTTTACTAGTATATTATGTACATAAACAATGCCATTTACAGCGTAGATATATTCAGCCAGGGGGTCATAAATTAGTCATGTTTTCTACTGCAATCAATTTTTATGAAATGACACTCTACTTTTAGCTTAGCAAAACCATGTATGTTTTTTATTAAAAGATAATTAAAATCAAGAAAAAATAGAGAGTGAGCAAAAAAAATGTTGTGCAAGAATTGTAACAAAATATGGGCTAGTTCCTACTTTAGTAAGCCTTAGACGGTATCACTATTTATATGGTAACACCAAAACAAATCTTTATCAGTGTGATATGATTTTGATTGACTCAACGTTGGGCAAAATATGGATGTGTTTCTAACCCATTTACGATAC
Organism: Archaeomysis grebnitzkii; assembly: GCA_031471125.1. Taxonomy (NCBI): domain Eukaryota; kingdom Metazoa; phylum Arthropoda; class Malacostraca; order Mysida; family Mysidae; genus Archaeomysis; species Archaeomysis grebnitzkii. Next base: position 12,027 of record JARUHE010094933.1, read on the forward strand.
GATATTATATTAGTGATACGATTTTGTTTCTAAAAAGTCGGAACGGACCAAGAAAAGTTGGGTTGAGCCATGATTTAAACTGAGTGTACAACAAAATGTTTGTTTGTTATCCATGTTGGTAAACTTATCTTGTCGAACAAAATATTGAAGTAAAAAACTTGAAAAAGCAACCAACTAGTTTTTCAATCTCATTTTATTAAACTGCATTTTTCTGAATCAAATTATTTTGGAATCATTAATTTTAGTTACATATACCGTTTAAATTTTTGGGTGTGTGCCCTTTTTTTGTTTTGTATTTGCTCTCATTGACAACTGGCAATATGACAATAGGTGTTATGAAAATAGTTATGACAATAGGTATTATGACAAAAGTTGTTATGACAATAGTGTTATAATATTAGACATTATGAGAATAGGTATTATGACTATAGGTGTTATGATATTAGGCATTAGGACATTAGGCGTTATGGAATTATATATTATGACAATAGGCATTATGGCAACAGGTATAACAGGTTATAATTAAATTAACAACATTCATTGAACCTAATGTTTAATAAAAATATATTAATTGATGAACTAATCAACTAAATTAATGAATGACGTTGCACTTCGGGGTGACATGTTTATAACTCAAACAAAACTTTTGAGAACAATTATATTTTAAATGATTTTGAAAAAACAATTTAATATTATTAATATATAAGTGTTTATTGTAGTTATTTATGTGTGTGTTTGTTTATAAAACTATTTAAAAGAAATCAAACTGTATTCAAGATTATCAAGCTATAAACAACAATAAAACTAAACTCTAGCTCGGATAACGGCTTTCATTAAAAGTACAAAGTCTACGTTTGACAAATAATTCAAGAAAAGTAAACAATAGTTAACAACAACAAACAGTGTGGAAAACAAAGCTAACCTTATCTCCACATCTAAATGGTATAGTGTAAAATATATAGGCACCATTGCGTTATATTTTACTGGCAAATAGATAAATAAGACTTAGGAGTTAAAGGAAAAATAAATTGCGCTATTTTCCTTTTATCGTTGGAAATGGTTTCATATTAGAAGTATTGCACGAACCTAGATTATATTTGTTATTTTATTAAAAAAAAAACTGTTTTTGCTAACATTTTTTCCTCCATTTTATTAATTCAATTAATTACAACCAAACATAAGTTTTAGTTATTTTTTCGTTTCTTATAAAACAAAATATATTTAGAGACAAATCTTTTCATTATGTTTGGTATAAAATATCTAAGCGAAAGTAAGAAAAAAACCTTACAATGGGTAAAATTAATCAACACAAACATAAATGTTTAGTTTTTGTTAAGCCACCAGACATTTATAACAGTGCTATGCGCAATTGTGCATGCATATACGTATGTGCGTGAGTTTATGTGCGTGTATGTGTGTGTCCGTGTGTGTGTGTGTGTGTGTGTCTGTGTGAATGTGTGTGTGAATGTGTGCTTGTGTGTGCATGTGTGAGTGTGAGTGTGTATGTGCCCCCCAATACCCACTCGTCTCAGCACATAATGCCCAAGTGCATCAAGTGAGAACAATTTGCTAGATTTACTATCTCGTTTTCCAATTCACTGACTTGGAAAATCCTCGAAATTTTCTTGAACCTGTTATAATTTTACTCGAGGTCTGTTATTCAATCTAAAAAACTTATACAACTTTAAATTGTTTGTTTTTGGCCAGTGTATTAAACTTATAAACAATGTTTAATTATACTGATACTGATATCCTTCAACAATTAAGAGAACCTTTTAACTAGAAAAATTATCTTAATATGTAGTTACCAATTATTATTATCGAGCGTGGGAACGTAGTGGCGAAGCTCTATATATGGTTTACCTTTCGAAAAATGGCAAACAAGTGTCGTTGTGTCATCAACGTTTTATATCATTGACTTTTGAGCAAAGTTTGTTTAGAATAAAATGTTAACCTTTTAATTTTAATAATTATGGCATAAGCTTTTAATTTCCAAAATCTAAAATTTTAAATAAAAACATTATGATTTGCAAGATTTTTATTTTTCATTTTACAAGAATGTCACACCTTTCAATATTTGGTAATGTCTTATCAAATCTTAAAAGCAGATTAACACTTAATTTTCTTTCTAATGTGCTATTCCACATAAGAAAGTTAGCCTGAAGCCGCCCTCCACCAAGTCAGGGTGCCAAAATTTACTTTTTCATTTCAAACTTTCAAAGAGTACATTGATTTATTTATATAATAAGCTTTGTGAAATTAATGAAATTAATGTTCAGGTTTCTTCATTATGGAGTTCAGTCTGTTCATGAGTTCATGTCATTGCTTTATTTTTGAAGATTTGAGCAAATGCCATCTTTATGATTATTTTTTTTTACGAACAAAATGTTTTTGGCACCTTGATAAATACAGACATGAATGTATGCAACATATATACATACATTACATACATTAATCATTAATGTATGCATACATATATTAATGTATACATACTTTATTATATGCATATACATAATATGTACACATGCTGCCTGGCAAAAGCCTACTTTAGATCCCTAAAAAAATGCACTGAAAGTACTTAATATGAAAAATATTAATATTTCACTTATTTATATATATATATATCTAACATAGCCTAACCTAACCTACTCAAACATAAATCATAAACAAAAGTTGTCATTGAAGAACTATAAATCTCCCTTCATATCTAGTTAAAAAAGTATTAAAATTACTAAACATGAAAACCATTGATATTTCACTTATTTTGTAAAATAGTACTTTACCTTATCTTACCTTACCTAACCTAACATAAATCACAAATACAGTGTGTCATTCAAGAACAAAACACTTCTTTAAATTGATAGTACTTTCTTGTTTAAGTTATTAGGTTAGATTATAGGATATAAAGTAGGCTATAGCCTTTAAATCTAGTTTTAAAAAGTTTTGAAAGTACTAACCAAAGTATATATACATGTTTTCGCTAGAAGGCTGTAATGTTGATA
>JARUHE010095044.1:0-15027 GCA_031471125.1 Archaeomysis grebnitzkii
CGCGTTGAGAACTAGTTCCTAGTTAAAACTTTTATTTATACAACCTAATTATTGTAAGATTAACTAACAATGAACTACAATAAAATATATTAAATAATTAACATAAATTAATGAAATAAAATAACTTTCCATTCATAGCTTAATCCAATAAAATTGGTTTCTGGATTCGACTTATATATTTTGAAGAACATTTCAATCAGTCTCATTGTCTATATGTATGTAAATTGAAAACATAGTCAACAACAAATAAAGAAAATTAGAGTAGATTATGTAAATAGTCTTTCTTATTAAATTCCATGTTGAGATCATTTGAATGAGAAAAACGTTTATTATCAGACATATCGTAACTGTAAATGAGATATGGCTAACACGGTAAAGACGAGGACATAGTTATTATATTAAATTGTCATTTCATTATGATAATATTTCAACAATATAACAGATAATGTATAACCATTTTGAGATATCGATCGATTGAACTGTTTGTTTTCGATAGAATTTGATGAAATTTATCTTAAGTTATAATCATGTCTTGCACCGAACATGGGTATCTTGCAACATATTATCAATTTAACAAATCTCATTTTCTTTAGTAAAAATCTGTTCATCTTTTGGCACGTAACACTATACTATGACAAGGCTACATAATCTGTTTTCAATTCTTCATTACTTTGTTTTCAAGCCTAAGACCATACTCGTATAGAGAACTTTGAGAAATTAAATTTCTTCTTCTTTTTTAAACTTAACAATATCTAGGAACAAGAGATCATAATTTTGTTTTATGTATTTTATGCCTAAGAACCATCCTTGTATAGGGTGTATAGGAAAAAATATTTAACTTTAAAAATGTTCTCAAGTAAATATTTTTGGATAGAAGCAATGTTTTTATGTTACAATTTGTAGCAAAACTCATACTTGATTTTTTATTTTATTTTAAAAAAATCTTTGGGTATTTAGGATTTGAATTAAGAACTTTATATTTCTGACAGAAAGTCTTGAATCATTATTCTATTTTCAAATTGAAAACTTTTGTTTTTATTATTATATGCATAAAGCTCGGTTTTTGTAATTTTATTTTGGATTTGAATTAAGAACTTTATATTTTTGCCACAGCGTCTTAAATTACTTATTTTAATTTAAAAACTGTTTTAAAAATATTTTATGTTAATTTTCAAATTTAAAAAAAACATTTTTTGAGCATACAAAGTTACAATACAAATGATAAAAAAAATAGTTTTTGTATTTTTAATTTTAATGAAAAAGCTTACATGTTAATTGTATATTGTATTATCTCAATTAAAAAGAGGATTACAGGTGATACATGTTTTGATAAACAAGAAATGTTTTATAAACAATTACTTCGTTAACATAACATGTATTATCATATTATATATAACTAAACTTATGAAAAGATTTTTCGAAAACTTTAGGCCTAGTTTGTTTTTAGAAAGTATTTTAATGTTAAAACAATTGGAACACACATAGGAAATATTGTTGTAAACAGTTTTATGATTTTTTTACCTGGTCAAGAACCCAGCACTAATTAAATAATTCTTAAATAATTTTGGAACAAAATGAAATACACATTTTATGACTTTTTTCAAAAACATAATTCAACGAGGTTAATACCTGGCTTCAGCTGACAGATAGTTCAACTATCTAACAGGCGGATTGGTGAGGTGAGGTGAGGTAATATTTTTTTTATTAAATCTTTGATTGAAAAATAAAAAAAATAATCTCGTTAAATTGTATTTTTAAAAAATTAAAAATTAAAAAATATTTAAGACTGTTTTGTATTTAACCGATCTTAGGATCAGAGGACTGGCACTAATTCTACATGCCGTGATAATGAAAATATTTTTTACTTACCACTCAAAATAATACAAATAACTTCACAATTTTATACAGCAACGGCTTTATTACTTATATAATTTTATAAAAACGATTTCTATAGAATTCAGTTGAAAGATAAATTAGGAACATTTTTATACTCTAACTGTAATGGATCGTCAAAAATGTCAATTATAATAGAAACATCAATCTTTGTTTTATCATTAAATGTAAACATTCTTTATTGACTTGTTAAAATCTTTAACAATATACAGTAAAACTCCTGAAACGTAGACAAAAATTTTGTCTACGTTATAGAAAGAATTTTCGTTTTAGGCATACCGATATAACATCGTTACCCCTGCCTTTGTGCCATGTTTTCTTTGTATACATAGAAATGATGTGGACGTTTTAGGAGTTTCCCGTTTCATGAATGTACGTTTTAGGAACGTTCTACGTTTCAGTAGTTTTACTGTACTTTAAATACAGCTTACTGTTTTTTTTTAAATATTTTAGTACAAATAGTAAATTTTTAAATTTTAAACAATTTGAACTCTTCTTTGTTAAAAAAACATTTCATAGATTTCACTCATTCTTAAGACTTAAAATAAGAGCGATTCAATTACTTTAAAGCAGGGTTTCTAACCCCGTTTTCCGAGAGAACCACAGTATAGAAAATGGATATTTTCGAGAACCACCAGGAGTAATTATTATAAATGATTAGCTTATAGGGTAGCTGCCTATATACTCTAATATATATATTTATATAACTTTTTGGGAAGGAGAAATAAAATAAACACTTTATGAAATAAATATATAATTAACAATCACCTTTAACAACGCACGTAAGAAATGTGTATAAAATGTCAGAATAACAGAAAAAAGACAGGCAAAAAATACAAAATAGATATTTTAAATAAACATTTCAAATTTAAATGAAATAACACTTCAAATTTAATTTTTTTATAAATTAAGTCACAATTTAGTTATGGTTGCAGTTAATATTAGTTATTTTCACATAACATGGTATTTTAATAATTATCTGTAGTAATTTCAGGTGAAATATACTTACAATAACTCTCTATTTATCAATTACTACGGTTTTTCATTTCTAATGGCTGTCATAGTTTCTCAAAACACCACCAAGGTATCAAAGAAAACGAGACCTCAATGCTTCTTTTTATATTTAAATTTTGTATACCTTAAAAAAGATTTATTATAAAGATTTATGCGCATTTTTCAATAGTATGCAATCTTAGTAACACATTTACATAACTTAAAACGTTTTTATAATTTGTGATTATAAATAAGACGTTTTTAAACCAAGAACCATATGAGGTGGTCCTCGGAACCACTAAGTGGTTAAGTTAGTCTTGACGTTGATAGAATTGAGGTTCGATCGACACATTCGCCTTATTTTTATCCTTAATTAATACTGGAATGCGAAAGTAAAATGTTGATAAGTTTTTAAATGTATCGATGTAGTAACAGTGAAATAAAAATATAATTAAAAAAGACAGTAAACAAAAAACTGGTGAGCATGTTTATATGTTTTTACATTTATTTAGATACAAAAATTATAAACTTTATTGATATAAATGAAAATAAAAACAAAAATAATTACTTCAAAGTTAGTCCAATGGTTCGATAGACTCCTTGTTATCTCTAGTACTGGAATACAAAACAAAATATTAATAAATGAATATATATACATATCGATGTAATAATAACAAATAAAAGCAGCAATATTTAAAACTAGCATTTTTTAAAAAAGAAAACATAAACACAATCTAAATTTAAAAGAAAGCTCTCTGTATTATTTGTTTTTTGAATCTGTTTTTCATAGAATGGCTCTTACATTTTTTTTCGTTGTTTTCCTGGAGCTCTTGTTTTTTTCGCTTGCTTACCGAGATGGATTTTGTTGACTGAGGAATCCTCTTCGTTATCGTTGCTTCGAATCGTTTTAGACCCATTAATATCCGTTTCAATGTTCTCATCACCAGAATCTCTAGAAAATAAAATACAAACCTATTAGTATTGCATCTATCAACTAAAAAATTGGTAGATAAAAAAAAAATAATTACATAAATAAATAGATAAATAAACAAAAATATATGGGTATTACATCTAGCATTACAAATATGGTACATAAAAATGTTAAATAAATACATAAATAAACATATACAAAATAAAATAAACACTGAGTATTACATCTATATAGTTATTATTTTGTTTTTTATTTTTTGTATATTTTTATTTTTGTGTACCATAGTTTTAATGCTAGGAGTAATACTAATAGTTTATATTTAATTGTTATTATTTATTTGTTTTCAATGCTAGATTTGATACTCATAGTTTTTATTTTGTTTTTATTATTTATTTATGTATTTATTTTTAGTTTCTAAATTGATTACTCATACTTTGAATTTATTTTTTATTTATTTTTAATTTTTAATTTTTATTAATTAGTTTTGTATTTGTATGTACAGTGCTAGGCACATCAATCTGGATATGCGCAAAGGAGAATTATTCTCTAAGATTTGGACTAAACCTGAGCCAAAGACATATAATCAAACTTTAAAAAGAATTTATAGCTGGGTGAATTTTAAGATAATTTTATTACAATGAATGTTTGATGAACAAAATAATACATATAAACATAAACATGTTAGAATTAAAAGGAAATGCATTAAAAACTCTAAAATAGTGTGCCTATGACTGTACCATATTTCTAATCCTTGATGTAATATTCATAGTAAATTATTTTATTTTTGATGTACCTAATCTTTAATTTCTAAATGTAATGGTTATAGTTTTTATTTCTTATTTTTATTTATTTATCTACTTGTTTTTATTTGTATGTACTAAATCTTTAATTGCTACAGCAATGTATATTTATAACCTCAATTCCTGCACAATTCCTGGTTGTGAGGGTACGAGCTTTTCTCCGTTTGTAAAGTTAATAAAGGAAAGTTATTAACCGAAGGTTTCCATCAGCAATTCATCAGTACACCATGTTAGACACTTATGATACAAATATTGCATGTATAGGAATAAAAATCCATTTTTGAATTGGTGTAAAACTACACAAACGTGCATGTAAAACGATTCCACATGGCTGCAAATTTTCATCTTGAGGCAACACATTTGCACACTTCAGACAAATCTTTGCATCTTCCTCCACTATCAGGGTAGGAACAGATAAAGGACGGCATAAAATTTTATACATTTGGTCAAAATGGTTCATCTGAAAATGGAAATAAATTAAATAAATGCTTAGTTATTTGGTATTTTGTTTAATAAAAATACAAAAAATAAATATTTTTTCATTTTGAATCAATTTTTAAAAATTATTTCTTCTTAAAAGAATAAAAATTAGTTTTTAATGAAAAGATAAAAATCCTATATACAATCCAAACTAAACAAGTATATAACCAAACCCTATGGGCTTGTGTAGATACGGCATCATCTATAATTCATTGCTCTGAATTCAACAAGTTCATATTCATTGCTCTAAAATAAAAAATATTTATTCTACTTCTGAAAAATCACAAGTTCATAAACATCATAAAAACGCAGCTATTTCAATAAATTCATGTTTCAAAAACAATTATATATCTTTCATCTATGTTGAATATGTTGAATGATCATTGCTCTAAAAGAAAATAAAAATGTTTAGTCTATTTTTGGAAAAATTTAATTATTTCAATAAATTTAAGTTTTAGAAAAGAAATATTCAAGATATATCATTCCTAATGTTAAATAATCATTGCTCTAAAACAAAACAAAAATAAATGTTTATTCTACTTTTGAAAAAACGCAAGTTCCCAAATCCCTAACAAAATCTCGAAAAACAACAATCAAAAGTAACTCATAGAGCGGTGCATAATAATAAAAAACCAAAAGTTTTTAATTTGAAATTAAAATAAGGATTTAAGACTTTGACAAAAACATAAGTTCTTAATTTCAATTCTAAATATCAACAAAAACTCTGTTCCCGAAATAAATGAAAGAAAAATAAAAAAAAATGAAACAAAAACAAGTTTTGTTAAAAATATAACCTAAAAACATTGTTTCATCCAACAATCTCAACATGAGAATGGTTTTAAAGCTAAAAATCTTTTTCATATACACCCAAGACTTCTATATTATGATTGGTTTTATGCTTTAGAGCATATACAAAAACTCTGAATCGATTTCCCTAAGTGTTTTATATGAAAATGGATTTGTAGGCTTAAAACCATAGAACAAAATTATCGTTTTTTATTCCTATGTATTGTTTGGTCTTGAGAAGTATAAGATATTGCCATTTCTCGAAGGTTAGTTTTTAGTCTTGAAACATAACAACATTATAAAAAATTGAAAATAGGTTATGTAGCCCTGTTATGGTATAGTGTTGTGTTGCAAAAAATGAACAGAATATTTGAATGTTACTTCCACAAAAAATTGAGATTTGTTTAATTGATATGTTGTAAAACACCGTCATTGCCCTCAACCCATGTTAGGTACAAGACATGATTATAACTCAACTCTTTAGCATCCGTGGGGACAAATATGTCGTGTGTAAGAAGGTTTATTTTATATGCAAACTCTGGTGTGTTGAAGACCTTAAAATAATACTTACTCGGTCGCTAAATGGTTAAGATAAACTTCATTAAATTCTACCAAAAATAAACAGTTCAATCGATTGATATCTCAAAATGTTTATACATTATCTGTTATGTTCTTGAAACATTATCATAATGAGAAGACTTAATATTTTTTTTTATCAAAACAAATGAAAATGTAGTTACTATGTCCTCGTCTTTACCATGTTACCATATCTCATTCATAGTTACGATATGTTATATAATAAACGTTTTTTCTCATTCAAATGATCTCAACATGAGATTTCCTAAGAAACAAGCACGTGTAAATACTTCGCATTAGAAGTTGCGTTTCTATATTTAAAAAGTTTTTCAATTTATGTATTTGTTATATACAATGCGATATTGTTATATTAACTCTTCCAATAAAATTATCTCTGAACCAGACGTCGGCAACATTTTGGGGAGGAAGGGCCAAACAGTTATATTATGGGTCGGATGAGTGACATCCTATTAAGTTTGAACATAAGAAACAGAAAATTCCAATGATTTACTGCAAGCTACAATAGAAACGTATAAAGTTTATTAACAGTAAGAGAGAGCAAATTATGTAATAAGAAGCGTGCGATAGTTTCTCAACATCAGGTGAAACAATTGTCGATGAAAAGAGCAGAACATCGTCCAGATGGTCGTCACTCAACCTTGGTCTTAATTGACTTGTAGTGTATTCCCTTTTTGAAAGAAAAACTTTTCACAGACATATTTAGTAAGGTACTTCCAAATAATGATGTCATCAGTTTCGCATAATCAGTATGCTTTTATATTTTCCGCTTGGCAATGTACATTTTTTTGTAGAAGTCAGCAGAGGATTTCAAATGAAATTTTGATTTCAATAATCCATCGCATTGTAAATCAAGTAATTCCAACTGGTATTGTTGCCGCGTTGGTTGCTGACCTCTGCTCTAAACATTCAAACAAAATTCTTGGTTAACCATAAGCTTGATGTTAAAATGGCCTAAAAACTCTTAAAATGTCTATTATTTAAAGAAATATAAATTTTTGGCAAAAAATGTTATTCAGGAATTCTACCTTAGAATCTTCAGTTCTTTCATTTGTTTTAATAAACTTTAATTTAAAACTTCAAATAAAAATCTGGGTTAACCACGAATTTCAATTTAAATATAAAATGTAAGTTGTATTTTAATAAGTAAATACTGGTTTCACACAAAAAATCGTTAGTAACAGCAGCGTAGAAGATTATTTTAAAATAAAAACACAGCTTCACGAGGTTGACATTCTTTAATAACAAATATGTATTCATATTTCGATGTCGATTGTCACCTTCTTTAGAAAAAACTGTTTTGATCGATTGTTTTTAGAAAAAAATACCTTAATAGAGAAGAGCATTATCATATACTCGTATACTATAGCTGAAGCTATTGTTATGGAATCATCCATTCCATAACATTATTTGTTTTAGAGAATATTTGTTTAAATGAAAATGAAGAACATAACAATACACACTGGTGTCACTAAGGATTTGTGTGAAATCAGTATTTACTTATTAAAAAACATGTTTTAAAAGAAAGTTGAATTTCATGGTTAACCGAGAATTTTATTTGATGGCTTAGAGAAAGGTTTATTTAAAACAACTAAAAGAACTATAAATTTTATGGTAAAATTACAAAAAGAACTTATTTTCCAAAAAAATAAAAAAATATATTTCCTTAAATAAAAGACATTTTAGGGGTTTATAGATTTTGCCAATTTATCATCAAATTCATGATTAACCAACATTTGTCCGAGAAGCAAATGAAAGAAAAGTGTTAATATAAAATATAGAACTGTATTGAAAATTCACAGAACTTTTGAAACTATTTTTACATACAAACACAGCTTTTAATGCACAGCATTTACTCGTGCTTGTTTTCATTTAAGCAACCTTTTCTCTAACTTTTTTTCATTATTTTGAAAAACTGGCACAATTTAGTTCAAGTCCATAAATCATCCACCGCACCGGTGCAACAACAACAACAACAATAACCCCAACAACAACCAACCAGAGGTCATTTATTGAACCTGTTTCTTCAAACAAAGTTTAATAATATTTTTATAAGCTATCCAAGTTTGTTGTTGACTCGGTTTTTAATTCATGCACATATAGATAACGTAACTAATGATTTAAATGCCCTCTAAAATATGATAAGCGTAACAATACACATTAAGAACAAAAATCAGAAAAATCTACGCATTAAAAGATTTGTCCCTATATTGGTGAAGGTCCACAAGCTCCTAAAATGTTTATTACTTAAGAAAAAATAAATTTTTGGTCAAAAAGTCCTTAATGCAGAACAATGAGATTTAAAAGCTGTACATTTCATTATAAGCAAACATTGCTCTAAGGTCAATAACAAAAACTTTAACCAGACGATACCAACGACAATGATAGAACTGTGAACCAAATATAGAGCTTTCGCTCAATCAAAAAACTATAAATTTTAGAAATGAAGACTTGAATGCAGAATATTAGAAACAAACACACTTCATTTTAGTTTAAACAAACATCTCCCTCATTTCAGTAAAACAACTTTGATCGGACAACAAATATGACAACGACGACAGAAACCAAAACCAACCATAGAACTTTGTCTCATTTGCCACACGATCGATAACAAAATAGCAAAACAAAAATCTCACATAACAAAAAAAAACTAGCAACTAGCTTTTGCAATACAAACCGAAAATTAGAAAATCGTCAAGGTTCCACTGCGATCAAGAGTTAGTGTTTTATCTAATTTGAAAGCAGGTTATGTAGCCTTGTCATAATATAATGTTTTGTCAAAAAATGAAAAGTTCAGTTTATTAAATTTATATTATGTTGCAAAATACCATCATTGTCTTCAACTCATGTTAGGTACAGACAACCCAATGGGCAAACAATGTTGTGTCAACCTTTTTTTGTGAGTTAAACTGAAGTTGGTCAACAACCATCCCAATACAAACGTTGAATGTGGGCTTGTTGAGCTACAGACGTTAATACAACAACTATAGGTTTGTTGTGTAATATAGTTACTAACAAACGTTTCAGAAACGTTAAGCTTTGGTTAATTAAGACAACGCTCTTTTGGAAACATCCATATAACGTCGTATTAAATTTGGTTGGATCTGATGCTGCCCTGAGCTTGTTATTATGTTTATAAAACGCTATACAAAGTTAGCTTCAATAGTATAACTACAATTATAAAAGTTTTGCAAAATAAAACTTTGTACCAACGTTAAAAGTTTGTAAAGTAACGTTGTGAAAAACGTTGTTACATATTTGATATGCCCATTGGAATGATTATAATTCGAGATAAATTTAATTAAATTGTATCGAAAATAAGCAGTTCAATCGATTGATATCTGAAAAAGATTAAACATTATCTGTTATGTTCTTGAAATGTTATCATAATGAAATGATTTAATATTTTTTAGCAAAACAAATCAAAATTTAGTTACTATGTTCTTGTCTCATTTATAGTTCCAACATCTTATATATAATAATAATAATAAATAAAATAAATGATCTCAACATGGAATTCATGAGAAATATCATATTTATAAAGTATACTTCAATTTTTTGATTTGTTGTTGACTCTGTTTTCAATTCATGCACAAATAGATAACGTGACTAGTGATGTAAATGCTCTTTAAAATACGATAAGCGTAACAATAAACTTTAAAAACAAGCATCTGTAAATACTACGCGTTAAATGTTGTGTCTTTGTATTTAAAAAAATTTCTTAATTTGTGTAATCGCATTTTAAATACAATTATATGTGTGTGTTTTTTTCAAGAGCATAATTCTAACACTGAGTGTTAAAAGAAACACTCAGAAATCCTTGAACATTTATTTTTTCCTTAATTAATGATGAATAAAAGTTTCTTAGAATATCAAAATGTTTACAAAAATATAAAAATAACAATGAAATATTCGACGGGTGAAGTTCTGAAAGATGCCTCCAATTTATAAAAAACTTCTACATCTCACATTTGGATAATTCTATTATTTCTCTTTTGTTTGTTTCATATAAACTTTTCTCTGCACCTTCAAACAAAAATGTTGGTTAACAACAAAATCTCATGAAAAAATTGGTAGAGTCGACAAGCTCCTAAAGTGTCTATTATTTAGAAAAATATAAATTTTTGGCAAAAAGTCCTCTATGAATTTCACCCTATAGAATCGCTAGTTTTTTCATTTGTATTAAACTACCCACTTTTCTCTAAACCATGCATTTATAAAAGGCGATTTTTAATAAGTAGATAGAGGTTTTACAAAAAAACCTCAGTAACAGCAGTGTAGAATGTTATGTTCTTTATTTTAATTTAAGCAAACTTTTCTGTAAAAACTATTATTATGAAAAAATGGCAAAATTTAGTCCACAACTCAGACGCGATGCCGCCCCAACCACAACATAAACAATCAGCATAAACAAAGAAGCTGGTCTTTCAGACACAGCTTAATAAAAAGTGTTCTACTTATGTTGAACATACACACAAAACACTGACTACCTTTATGTCTAAGGTAATCGAAATTCATATCATAAAATTGACGAACTTTTGTTCGTCAACACTATTTTGTTGATTCAATTATCTTTTTTATGGTTCAATCAAAATTGTATCACATTGTGCGAGTGTGTACGATTTAATTGAATTAGGTTCATCTTTAGGCGTTTCAATTACGTTTATTATGAAATTAATTACTTCTTCTTTATAAAGGCTGTTATCGTTGTGAAACATGGGCCATCAGATCGTTTTCTAGTTCCTCCAATTTTTTATGCTTTTCTTCTATTTACTACATTTTCCGCAGACGAGTTTCTTACATTTCTTACTCTTGTAGGAGTTTACGTCTTATTTGGTCGTCACGAATTCAGCTCCACCAGTTGTGGCATGGCAATCGTACGCATGCTATTTGTAAGGGTTTATTTTACGAGATACAGTTTGTTTTATAAAACATGTAGGTAAATCACCTACACAATTAAGGGATCAATTTATTTAAACAATTTCATATCTATTAACATTGTATGGCATTTAACTCAGTAGAAAAACAAATCACTTAGGATAATTTCCATTTAAATTAAAGCAATGAATGAATAAATAAATTATAAAATAAAAAATGCATGAAGAATGTCAAATTTTGCTTGAAGAAACGTCCTTCGAAATTTGTTTTTGATTGTCTACAATGAATTTGATTTAATGTTATGAAATTTTCACAATTACAGTTAAATAGTTAAAAAATATAGCTTTTTTAAAATAAATAAAGATACGTTTTATTTAAATAATTAGAAATATATATTTTTTCAAAATAAATGTTTTCATTACAGTTTGAAAAAAAAATTGATGATTAATTGTGGCCATTACTAAAAATCATGTTAGCAAAGGTTTTACATTAAAATATTTTTATAATGTCACGTGTTTAAAAAACACTATAGTACTAATACTTCACTTAGGGTAGGTTGAGGAAATACGGCCACTTTTGGTATTTTATTCTCAAAAAAATATATCTCACTCATTAATTGCACCATTATATTCTTGTTTGATGCATTGTGTACTAAAGTTATGTTTTCATAGCTAATTAAACATTTTAAAAACAACGCATCTATTTACTAGATAAATTTAAATAAGTTGGTAAATTTATGTGACAAATGTGCGAATTGCGGTCGGTTGTGCGATCACTTGCGCGAATTACATTCACTATATTTCATGCGCTTTTTAATGCTTGACCAAAAAATTGATAGCGTTTGCTGTTCAATCTGGATTGTTCTGAGCTTCAGCGTTGCTTACACGTGCATTTCGTTGTATGCACGATAGATAACAATTTTAAAAACGTTAACCAACAGCAAGTATCGTTATTTCTCATTAACTTGGAAAAAACTATTATGATTTTTTAAAGTAAACTTAAACGCTATAATCTACCCTGCGCCCAACATTTATCTATCGTAAGAATTAATAAAAACACACGTGGCAGAACGTTGCAATTGAGATACATTCTGATCGATCCAGATTGAACAGCAAACCCAACAAAAACGTAAACACAGCATAATCAAGTCATGCTCTTGAAGGTAAAAAAGAAAAAACAATACAAGATTATTTTATTTACAAATTTAATAGTTTTTATTTATAGAATAAAAAAGGTTAAACATCCACTAAGGTTTGTGGTATTTTTTTAAGTTTTTACTCATCTGGCCCCTTATGTTTCTACCTCGATATTAAGTAATATTTATTAAAAAACTACTTTAAATGAAACAAGAGTTTATATATTTTATATAGTATAATGATAATACAGTGAACGCAATTTGACTTAACACTGTTATCGTAGGGGAAAATGCGTCCACGTAAGAGCTTTAGTACTTTTTTGTTTTTGATTTGGCTAAAGAATGAGATCGAAAAAGTGCCCTATGTAAAAACAACCTGACATTTTTGGAACATCAAAATGGTGATTAAAGGTGGTATACACTAGTTAAATTTAGGTTAGAAAAAACATAAGGTTGATGAAAACAGTGTTCTTGTCACTTGTATACTTTCAAATACATTGGGATTTAAGAGGTTGCATTACCTGTATAGCTTGTCAGAAAGGGTGCGTAAATTCTAACCATGCACTGCTTATAAATTGTAACAGCTTTTAAGCGAAGCTGTTATGTTTTTTTTGGTAGGTGGACGCATTTCGTTTATGGACGCATATCTGCATTTTATCATATATAGGGCAAATCAAGGTGAGATTGCCGCCTTTTTTACTTTTTACATTTCACACTATACACCTTAATTCTTACAACAAACTATTTTGTTTTTCTTTACATTCAGAGTGTTGCGCTTCCGACAGTATGAGAGAAAATATTTTATAACAACCGGAAGCTAGCGAAATCATTACTATTTTTTTTAAATATGCGGTGATTTCACCCTGCATGTCGGGCTAAACTGCCATATTCTTTTTATTTTTTTTATTTATATTGATTTTGTTTTTTGTACAGATCTAATTTATCTTATATACATAAATAGTAATTACATGCCTTCATTTAAATACTAAAATTTAAACTTTTGTGAAAACAAATTATAATGATTTTTCAAGAAAAATGATAGGCCTACCTACTACAGGGCAAAATCGCCATAGCTGAAAAGCTTATAAATTTTATCACATCAATATTTTAATCCATAACTTCATTAATAGCTGTCCGATTTAAAAAAAAAACATCAATATATGGACTATTTTGTTGTAAATGCTGCAAACAGAAATAATTTTACTTTATAAATGTCCGAGTAATAATATTTTTCATAAAATATAAATGCCCGCAGCGACTTCAACCTGTGGTAATGTCATCCTGTTCTACCCTAACAAATTAGCAATATTCTTAAAATGATGTTGTTTAGGCCCACTTTTATTTGTTTGCTATTTATCTTTGTGTTAAACTTGAGTTGGTTGTATATATATAGTAACATACTTTTGTATACACTTTTGTATGGTAAAAGTTATTTGAAAATATGGTTTCATGTTTTTCTCATCTTTTGATGTCTGTTTTTTTATGTTTTTGACATTTAAGACTTAAACCTGAGTTTATTTAACAATGATAAATCACTCTCTGGTGAACACTAGTTTATGACTTTGGATAAGGCTCCATTGTTCATGTGGTTTGAAGAGCGAACCCTGGACGGCTGATGGCAGCAGGTTAAAATTTCCTTCACATTAATGCCCGCAAAGTCATTAACTAGTGTTCACCAGAGAGTGATTTATCATTGATGTAAGTGAAACAATAAAGAAAATCATAAACTAGTGTTCACCAGAGAGTGATTTATCATTGTTATTAAAGTATTTCATTGACGAGTCTACTTTCAAACTCATCGATATTAGTAAATTGAATAGTTATAACAATGATAACAATGTTAACATTACGTTATTGTTTAATAATAATGGTAGAAACAACAACAATAATAATAATTATGTTTAAGATAGTAAATACAGTTATAGTTGTACTATTTAATACAAAGTAAAACAATGATATGTTAATAATAATAGTAATAATAGTAATAATAGTAATAATAGTAATAATAGTAATAATAATAATAGTAATAATAATAATAGTAATAATAATAATAATAAAAATAATAATAATGAAAATAATAATAATAATAATAATAATAATAATAATAATAATAATAATAATTACTGTAACAATAATAATATAATGATTTTGATAACAAACAAGTACAATAATAATAGTAATAACAGGTTTATAGGTGACACAACAGCAAAAGTCAATAATAACAAAATAATAACCATACATTTAAACTTCCACAAATATATTAAAAGTGCTATAATAATACGAGTATTTCTCACAAGCAGTTCAATCACAATTAAGGTAAATTGGACTTTTTCTCGACAAATAATAATAACGCATGATAATAATACTAATATACTTATTAAAACAATGGTAACAGTAATACTGTATGACAATAATACTAATATACTTATTAAAACAATGGTAACAGTAATACTGTATGACAATAATACTAATATACTTATTAAAACAATGGTAACAGTAATACTGTATGACAATAATACTAATATACTTATTAAAAC
>JARUHE010095155.1:0-15020 GCA_031471125.1 Archaeomysis grebnitzkii
TCATCTCATTTTTAATGAATCATGTTTAAATAACAAATTGTTGCCAATTTACACAAATATATATATATATATATATACAGTGTGAAATAATACTTGAATTTTTCTCTCCCTTAAGAGAACAGATTTCATAAAATTTAAAATCTTCCTTATTTTAGCGAAACATCACCAATTAAAGAAACAAGTGACTAAAATTTAATTGTCATCTAACCCATATCCAATAAATACTTAAATTCCAACCAAGTTTATATAAATGTTATATTGCAAATATGTGCCTTTTTGTAACGTTTTATATTTTCAGCTCAACTAAAGCATAAAGCGAAGAAGAAGAAGTAGTTTATTATCTCTTTTAAAAATATTTTATTTTAAGTCTTAAATAAAAATTCTGAACATAAGATTTTGACAGTACATGCACAGGGATGGGGTTATGAAAATTACATAAAACGGTTTGAAAATAATTAAGGATTTAATTTTCCTTCAGTATATCGACAGGACATTTTACAAATTTCCTTTCTTTAAAATATTATTTTGAAATACATAGATATGTTAATTTTATAATAATGAGAATATTATGGTAGGATACCATTTTATCTTGCAAATCGTTCATGTTTTACATTTTTTTTCAAGCAAAGCTAAGTTTTAGGTATTTATATATAAAAAAAAGGGTTTGTTAATCTCGCGAGAGCGGCCTGAAAGTGTCGGCAAAAGTAATTTTTTCTGCATTCTTTATTCTTGATTTAATTTCTTTAAAGTGACTGTCATGTTTGATTAATGGCTATGTAGGCTACTGTAAAGCATATATACAGTGTGAAATAATTGGTGCATTTTTCTCGCATTTTAGAATTTCCTTATTGGTAAAAATGTAGAATAGCTATCACCGTATGTATAACGTAATACATTATACCTACTAGGGCAGATGTTCTGTATTTAGCCAGAAAGGAATTTTCTTAAATACAAGATAAAAGCACCAATTATCTCACACTGCATATATAATTTTTCCTGCTGATTTAATGTTAACTAATTAGTGAAAATATATGAATATATACATATATAAATATTTGAAAGGCATGAGATTTCCCATTGATATTTATAGGTATATATATACATATACTTGTATATACAATATATATATATATTTGAATCTATATATAAATATATTTAAAAATGTATATATATATACGTATAATATGAATGTGTGTTTGTGTGTAAAAGAAAGTGTATCAAAACAAGAACGTTGTCTATATAAAAGTCTATAGAGCATCATTCGAGCTAAAAATAGAAGCATTATTGGAGCAAGAGGGAAGAATTGGTACAAATGAAACATTTTTCCATGTAAATCGAGTGAACAGATTGGCAAAAAAGGAAAACTCGGCCTAAAGACCTTCCCAACGTACCTGCCCTGAATATAGGCGCAAATTAACGCCATTTGACCGCCGTTTGCATAGATTGTCTCGAGAATATTGATCAAAGTACGAATGGTACGAAAAAAGCAGCCAATTGATTTGGAAATTCCTTTCAGTTACAGATTTATAAATGAATGTTTTGCTTTATCTTTCTGTTTTTAGTTTGTTTGTTATCTTTATATTTCTATTTTTGTCTTTTATTTATTTGTTTTGTATTTATTTATGTGAAGTAATTGCTTTGTGCTAATATTCCAATCTTGAGGTTTTCTTATTAAAAACATATTTCCTGAAACAAGCATTTCAACAAATAAAATAAAATATTTTAATGTGTGCTCTACTATGTAAAAATGTTTATTACTAATTCAGAAATTTTGTAAGATATTAGTTTGCTTAATTAAAATGTTAAGAAATATAAAAATAAAGTGTCTAACG
Source organism: Archaeomysis grebnitzkii (assembly GCA_031471125.1). Taxonomy (NCBI): domain Eukaryota; kingdom Metazoa; phylum Arthropoda; class Malacostraca; order Mysida; family Mysidae; genus Archaeomysis; species Archaeomysis grebnitzkii. The sequence continues at coordinate 1,833 of JARUHE010095155.1, forward strand.
TTTCTAGCAAAATAAACTTAATAAGTAATTTTATGCAGAACGATTTAATACATAATATTCTGAAATTAATCTTACAAGTTACTTCTTATTCCAGCAATAAAGTTATTAATGTTGATAAACTATATAAATTAGGCTGTTAAAATTTTGATAATTAAATTCATGATAATAACAAAACTTAATAAAACAGAGAAATGCAAATTACAGATCTGCAAGGAAAATAACGATAACTCAGTTCAAACATATACAATTTTCAAATTTCATACATTTGACAAACATACATAAACATATAGAGTTAGACATATTATGATTTTAAACATCAGACACACATACATGTACATATTAAATAAAGATCTACAATACAAAACAAGCACACATGGATACATAATTATTACGTACAAAGAGTCATACAGATGTTGAATTAAATTAACTCAGCAGACAACTACGTTGCACATCAATTTCTATGGACAAGTTGATTTTATAACTTAATTCCGAAGGTTTATTGTTTTTGCCGAGATTTTCACACTTGTAGCAAATGATTCAAGTCCATTGAGTGACACAATTAGATTTTCTTGCAGATTTCATGATTAATTCAACATGCAAATTATTGAGGGTGAATCGCCATAAAATAGACGAGTCTTCAGACTGTCGCTCAACAGTCCCTGTCTTTGCATAAGATTTATTTTTTGTTTTGAGTTTATGAGTTTGTTTTTGTTTTTTGTTTCTGTTTTCTAATTAAAAGAAATTCAAGTTTTCTCACTTTCATATTTTTTCTTCTTTGTTTTCATACTTTTTAACTGGTCTGTGTATTTAATTTTCATTCGTACTTGTTTTGAAAGTAATGTTTACAATTATTTGTTTTGATCCATCTTATATTCATGAATACGTTTTAAGAATGTTGAAAATGATAATCTTATTTAATACCACAGTAAATTTGGCTGGTTTTTGTTCTTTTCAGTATTTTTTGGAATAGTTTATTCTTATATTTTCATGTATTAGTTTTTTATATAAGACATCAGCGAAGACTTTGATGATTGAAATAATTGAATAATAATAAAAAACAACAAAATTAAAATAAATGCATCGTGTAATTATTCTACTTCGCGTTTTCCATTTCACAACAAAAGTGCGACCTCCAGTTTTGCCCCTCTGCAAGACCCCAACACAAAGTTATAGATACACGAAGTCATTTGAATAAAGTTCATGAAAATCATTTGTTTATTTATATTTTAAATTGTGTACTACAGATTGCATGTGACGTAAATACATTCTATGTTATATATATGTAAATGTCCCCTTTTGTTATATTTTATATTAACTAAACAAATAAAACTCGAAATTACTACACTAACAATGTCAGATATTATATATGCATTAATTCTGACAACTTTCAGATTCTAATCAAAACGAAAAATTGGAACATCATTTTATAACTTGCAAAAACTATTTTGAAAACAAATATTTTTGTAATTTTGAAATCAAATTACAACTAATAAAAAGTTTAAATTGTATTATAAAATAAAATACATTTTTTATAACTATAAAAATATATTCATAGAATATCATAAAACGTAACATTTAATTAATATTTTTACACTAAAATTGCTTTTGTATGACTTTTTGGGAATTTTTCATTCGACCATATTTTGCAGTTCTATGCTTGTATTTTTCTTATTTTAAAATATGTTATCATGTTAAAATAGAATAATATTTTTATCGTGAAAATCATTCTCATCTTGCATGGTAGACACCGTATGTTGAGATCTCAATGTTACTGAAGGACGTTGGTTATATTATTATTTTTATTATTATTATTATTATTATTATTATTATTATTATTATTATATTGTATAATATTGTTTCAGTGATGACGTCACTTACTAATTAATGGAGGAGGATCAGATGAGCAACGTTCTATAGTGGGCATAGTGAAGGTAGAAAAGCTTGAATGGCTCAAGACATCAAGAGGATGACTTTTCCAAGGGAGAAATAAACAACAGACGTAGAAGTGTGACCGGTATAAAAAAACATCATGATACATTCAGATGTTAATTGAGCGATATTTTTAGATCAAAAACTACTCTAAAAACTTCATTATTCAAGCTGGAGATCAAAAACAGCACTAACACAACACTCAAGGGATGATTAATATCAAAACAGATAGAAAAGTCGACGATAATTTCCGACTGGGATAGTTTTTGTAGTCTACACTTTTATTAAAGGTGATTTTTGTAATTTTTTTAGGTGTAAAGTATCAATTGATTTTATAAAGTATAATTGCGCATTGTATAAAATAATCTGTCATTAAACATATAAACAAAAAAACGTTTTAAATACAGTATAAGACCTCATATCCGGCAAGCTCGGGCTGGCTAAACAAATTTAAATATATAAGTTTAAGTTTTAGTTATTGCAATAAACAATAAGAGATAACATTAAATAAAAATAGATAGAACATATTTATAATTTAGTTTATGTTAAAGACAGTTTATTAAGTTGTGAAAATATTCTTAAGTTGAGGTGTGAGCGTTTTGAGACTGGCTACTCTAATAAAATGTCTAAGGTTACCAACGAGTTTACATACAGTAAGATATTCAATTTACTAATAAGGTTATTTTATAATGTGTTTTCTAAAAAGTATATTTTTAAGTCCGGTAATGGTATACTTACACTATATGTCATTTGTAGGGTGTTTATATAAGTTGTTACTTTTTTCACTGCAAACGCAATTATAAAAATATTTCCGGATAATTGTCATTCCAGATAAGAAGTATTCTACTGTTTCATATTTTATGAATTGAAAACAGTTTAAAATACACCAGGAAAATAAGCTTACCATAATACTTTCAATTTACTATATACTTAATTTTTGGTTCGTCCCTAGACACAAATTTGTAAAATTATTCAAGTTAAGTAAAACTCATATATTTTACTGCAATAACTTATATACAACTAACTTTAAGTCCGATATTTTGTATTGTTTTTCTTTTTTTTACTTTAAGTACTTTACTGGCAAAAAGGACCGTTTTTTTTAGTTATTTACACATTTCGCATCGCAATCTTGTGTTACAGATTATGGGTTATTTTGTATATTTACTTATTTGAATAATTTGTAAACTCTGACACCAATATTTAAGATATCGGAGTTAAGTTCTTAATATAATTTAATGAGATCTTAAAAGAATTATGTACATGTTTTCATTAGTTTGGATTGTAAAGTTAACAATAAAAGATAAGCATAACTTTTGGGGAACTGTTAATATTAATGATTTATACTTTTTGCTATAAAAGTGCGCCATCTATATTTTGAGAATTATAACAATTATATTTTATGAACATTCGATGAGCGTAGTTTATTTTGACTGCGGAAATTTAAATTGCCCGATTATAACCTTTAATGTTGAAAATGTGGAATGAATGAGCAAACCAGCTCCATGGTTCACGATAAACCCAACACGAACTAAGAAGGTCATATATTTAAATAACTTATGTCATAAAAGTTTTTATAATCTCTACAATTTTACTTAAAATTACATGGCTGAACAATAAACAATATACTCGAAAAAATTGACGTACAACTACAGCTCTACTGAATAAAGTAAATCGTGTTTAACAAACCAATAGCAAGTCAAAAGTGATTTTTTGTCCATACATTCAATCTGTATATTTCTTGTGAATATAAACATGTGTTAAGAACATGCAATGGATTCCTTATTGTGAATCACAGCGAAGGAAGTATTAGTTATAGTGCCTCTTTGTATTTCTTTTAGTATACGTTTTCTTCAATGTTAGTTGAATAGCGACAACTTATTGCACTTTTTGTTTACCTATGTCTTATACTTATTTATGATTTAATATACAGCTGTAAACACTTATGATTCTAATTGTATTCTATCATTTCAAGAAAGCTCTTACCAATTAAATAATAAGTAATTTAAAGAAAATTTTTTTCAATTATAAACATTAGTTATAAGATAAAAAACTGTTAAAATTTAAACTGTTTTCAAATTTAAACTGTTTTCAAATTTTATTAACTATAATTTACTTTTAATAACTAACTATGAACGTTTTTTTATTTAAATTATATTCTATCAACTCAAACAAAATTATAATAGTTGTTCAGTTATTAGTGTTGAATAGAAGACGGAAAACTGAAAAATATTCGTACTCATGCTGCCCACCGGTTAGTATACATTTTTGTTAGTTATGTTAATGTATATGAACTGTTGTTTTTCTTCATTTTATCAATAAGTTAAAGCTATATTTAACACAAAATAAGTCATAATGTTCAAGTTAGGTTTGCAGTTCGCTATACCACAATATTTTTGTTTGTTATCTATGTTGACTTTTTTTTATTTTAAAGCAAAATATTGAAATAAAAACTTTCACATTCAGCCATCCAAATTTTATCATTTACATGTTATTAAACCACAGCTCTACAACACAAAGACTATCAGTAGGAGGAAGTTTTCATCATGTACTTCTGTCCGCAGTGGGGAGCCACAGCTCAGGTTTCTGTGCTAGGCCTCATACTCTTCCTCATCTACATAAATGACATCGCAGACAACATCACATCCTCGGTTAAACTATTTGCTGACGATACTGAAATGTATCGACGTGTCGGAAAATGCAAAACTGACAACAATTTGCGTGGGTCTGACCAATTGCAAATAGACCTGGACAAAATCAAAGAATGGGCAACAACCTGGGGCATGGCTTTTAATGCCACAAATGCAAGGTTATACACACAGGGATCCACTCAGTGACCACACACATACCATACAAACAACAGGACAACAACAGGCAGAGCTCCAGAGTATTGAGTCTGAAAAAGACCTGGGTACACAAATCCGTAGTGACTTGAAGGGATTCGATCAGTGCAAAACTGCAGCTAGAAGGGCAACTGGTGCCATGAAAAAGCTGAAGAATACATTTAAACACCTGACCAAAGAAATATTTATCAGAACATACCTATGTAAAGTCACACCTAGAATTTGCTATCCGGGCATGGAACCCATGCTTGGCCAGAGATATTGATCTCTTGGAATCAGTCCAAAGAAGGGCTACTAAGCTAGTGATAGGCCTGGTACATATGATCAAATAACTCCAACTGCATTCACTGTACACGACAACAAAGATGGGACATAATTGAAATGTTCAAATAGTAAAAGGCTTCAGTTCGGAGACTACCTCAGCCTGGCTGGAGAAAACACTAGAGGTCATAGGTACAAAGTATTCAAACCTCAAGTTAGGCTAAGAACTAGGTCTTCATGTTTCATAAATAGACTAATACATGTTTGGAATTCACTAAGCTCCAATATAGTAGAGGCTAAGAAAATTAAAAATTTTAAAAATAGACTAGAAAAATATTGGAACAGGCGTGCCCATGGGTACTTAATTAGGGGAATCTAACTATTAGGCCATACAATTTGTAATTGTAACTTAATTGTAATTTTACTTTGGAACATTTACTGGTTTATCATTCTGTTAATTTGAAGTATTAATACGTGTAAGCAATAAAGAACGGATTGATCAAGTTTTTGAGCAAAATATTTGGATCATTAATAACAAATTCAATAATTTATTGCAAATTGAAGCTACCAAACTTACAATAATTACATTTTCCTCACTACTCTTTGTTGTCTCTCCTCTCTATCTGTTTAAATCTAGTAGTACTTTTATTGTCTTTTAACTGGTTCTCTTGTAATCATGGTACAACGATAATTGTATTGAGCTTGTGTGGAGGAATGTAAATATCTGTATATTTACATGTTGGATTTACGTTGTAAGCTGTGTAAGGTTGTTTATTTCACCGTATTCATTTTTCTGAACAGATTAAGAAACGTAAGAATTGTGTTTGATTATATTATAAATTTGTCATACCAACTTTTACCAGAGATAGTTGATTTAGTTCTTCAGTTGTTTTCATTTCTAATACCACACTGCACATTATGAAAAGTTATCTATATATATATTTTGTTTTGTTTTGAGCTGTCATTCATGGATTTTTGAAAGATAAGAATGTTAGTCACTTTGTAAGAAATATTATATGACTAGAAGACTTTTGCAGTATTTTTTATTCTAAGAAAGTGGATTTTCTCATAATTTTAGAAAAATAAAAGAAATAAAAAATGTAAAACAAACAATTAAAAAAACAATCAGACATAGTCATCGACTTAAAATAACTGACTGTCTGGTAGATGATTTGTTTAATTCACAAAAATTCTTTATGGATGTTGATATTCTCTATTTTAAAACAAATATCGTGCTTTTCAATGCCTTAGGTTTTATTCAAAGGTGTGCTCAGCTGTTACTTAACATTTTTTGTGTTAACAATTTTTTTTAATCTGGTGCCGTTACTCACTGAAAACTTGAAGTATTTAACAACAGCCTGTATTCTAATACCCTCAGTTATATGTTTTATTTGTTCGTTTTAGAACCCTTCTACTCTTGCCATAAGTTGTATTAGATGTTGTTCTTTCTCATTATCAGTATTGCATTAGATACAGGAAAACTCTATGTATGATTTGTAATCGCCCAGGGCGTTAAAAATAAATTAAACGCTTATACATGCAGTATATCATCTATAATCTTTAAATATCCTTTTTATTATTATTTTTAGATATATCAATTAAGATGAACATAGATTTTTTTAAATAAGTGTTTATGGACACCTGTATTAAAATGGATTGTATATTAACAGTCTCAAAGGTGAACTTTTGGTTATATAATAACATTTTCTCATTTTTCAACACCCTTTTTGGTTGATTTTCTTATATAAGTTACTGAATATTTACGAGACATTTGAACCGTTCGGTTCGTGGCTTACTATAGTATGACTAGTATGACCTGATCTTATGGTAGCAAACTGAGCCCTAGGATGATCAAAAAAGTTCATCCATTGTTTCTTCTTAAGTTACAAAGTATGATAATTTTATTGTTGTTTAGCAAGTTGATTATTGTATAATGTCGTGCTTGATTTATAATTATTCTTCGGTTTCCAATACGTTGAATCTGTCAAGGAAGAAAAACTGCGCTTCAAATCTCGGCAATGTAGATTTAAAAAATATGTTTTTTAATTCTTATGTGTTACTTTACATCTATATATCATTGGATGGAAACACTTTGGTCCTATGATTTATAGCTTGAATGGTAATGTGGTCAAAATACAAACACAGATTTATCTAATACAATCTGTCAATATCATCATTAAATAAACATTTCATCGTCAACCTAGAATTTAAATGTACCTCAAATTTTGATCTAACTTTGGGATTCTCAAATAGTTATCTGGCATTTGCACAGCCAAATAAACAACTTAAAACCAACAAACTTGATTTAGAAGTAATATGGCATCGAACAATGTACAGTAGTATTATTTAAAATCTATGATGGGAGCGTAGTCCACAAACTTACAACTCTATCATTAAAAAATGTATTTTGTCATTCTAAGGTTTGATCGATATTTCTTTAAAATGTGTAGAATATATCCTATTCTTGGTTCATTATTTCTTGTTACCAAAATTAGGATCAACAGAAGACGCAGTTCCATGAGCTTATCCGTTTTAACTCATTGGTTCTTTTGGTAAGATTTTATAGAGTCGTGAAAATTGTGTTTGATTAATGTTTATCTAATATCAAACATAAGGTGGGACGATGAAATGACGTTACACATTTATTAGATTAATTTTAAATGCACATTGAAATCTGCCTATAGTCAAAGCCATTCAGAATTTCAAAATTGAGTTTTAAGTCATCCCCATTTTGGCTAATCTTTATTGAAAACATCAAATGAAAGATGGAAGTATTCAATCAGATAGTTCTTTTTGTATCTTCACCAGCATATGAATATACTGTTGCAACTGTGGTGACCAAAACGGTGTACAGTGTTTCAAATGTGAGCAAAAATTAAGGCCAGTTGCATTTACTTTGATTCTAACCATAGCACCTTAAGATTATTTGTTAAAATCTTTTTAATTGAAAAACAAATAACGTTTGCATGAAAGCAGAGTTTAATTATTAGGTAAAATATTGATAACATTGAATTTCCTACAAGTTTCAACAAAAGAATGGATCAGTTTCTTTTTCTTTACTTCTCCTTATATACGGTTCATGTTGCGCATATTTGTTGGCTCAGTCATTCAACTATTAAACCATTCTTTTCATAAGATTTACTTTTTGTTTTTTAAAAGTTATTAAATATAGTTCTTCTTAATATTAGCGTTAGACAAAATCAAACAATCGATGTTAGCAAAAGATTGTGTTTTAGTTCAAAAGTAAAAACAAATATAGTTCAATTTCGATTTTTGCTCGGTCAAATGGATTTCAAAAAGTTTACCGTTTTATCACATTGATGTCCTTATAATTCTAAGTTAAATATGAATCTTAATTGCAACACTCACTTGCTACTTAAAATGGATTGATTAGTATTGTTGTGGATGATAATGAGCTAAAAATAGCAAACTGATTTTCATTGTGATCACAAAAGTTAATCCATTGTCTCATCTTGAATTACACAGTATAGAATCAGGATAACCAATTTTTACTATTGCTATGGAAAAAGAGTTCTGTACAGCTGAAAAATTATTCAAACATATCATTTTATATTGTTAAATCAGCTTTATAAATAAAGTAGAAATATTTTTTTCATAGTTTTGATTTAAGGTAATTAAAGAAACAATTTAAAACTGTATAGTTCCATAAATTTTAGTTAAAGAAGGCTCTTATTTCTTAGGCAACAATATATGTTGTTTGAGTCATACAAAAATCATATGTTTGTAGATCTTACTTTTATATTTTCTTATGACAGGATGGTAAAAGGTTTTGATATTGCCAGGAAGATATGTAAGTACGGTAATACGCAAATCAAGCAACGTTCTGCAAGTGCTTTTCTACAGTATTTTTTTCATTTACTGTAATCATGCTTAACAAAAGATCTTTGGTGATGAGTAGACTAATTTTCTTGCTATTTTATGTTATTGAAATCTTCATCAAACTATATGGACCGACTAATGAAAAAACATTGCTCGCTAATAAGATGCATGACTACTGGTTTCATACTTTAACTCTAAATAATAAAATAAAATTTAATAAATTGGATAATAAAAAAACTATAAACAAAAATGTTTATTACTCTGACATTATAAAATGGTCTACATGTTAAATGGAAATATTTTTATATATCTATTAAACATTTGTTTTTAATTAAATATCACAATATACAATTATAAGTATAAGTACCTTACTTTCAGCACTTAATTTAATAATTAAGTAATTTATAACCTGTATACATCATATACAACATAAATATATATATAGATATAAATAATCATATGTGTATATATACATATACAAAACGCATAGTAATTCATAATTACAAAATCAATCATTCATAAATAATCTTCTTTATTGAACATTAATTATAAACTTTAATTACCGGAATAATGATTAAATAGTAATTAGTTGTAATTCACAAAAATATTATTTATGTTACATTTAATCAAACTATTATGTATTTGTTTTTTTAATCGTGTTTGTATGCTATGATCATGTTTGTATGTTTGTTAGATTGTGTGTATTTTTGCTTTGAGGTTTAAATTACAGACAATGCAATGCAAAGAAAAACTTTTTTATGATTCATACAACTCTAATAAAAGTAAAATCTAAGACATGTTTCCATGTAAATCATCATGAAAAGGAGAAATAATTAGTTTTTTGCAAACTATCCCTAGTAGCATCTATCCCTAGTTAGTGGCTGATCCTTGCCTAATAGTCACGATTTAGTGGCTATTCTATGGCTCCCTTGGAAAACACCAAAGAATTAGCCATTGAAATGATACTAAGGTATGGTATAAATTTAAATGCATGAAATAACCTTAGGCATACCAAAATATGCTTATGGGTGTATAAGAGAAAGGTTAAATTTTAAAATATTTTTAAGCAATAGCAAATTCAACCATTCTATATAAAATTAAAACACTGACATCTGGATGGATGGATGGATGGAGTCAATGTAGAAATAATTTGAAAGATAAAAAGAAGCTTAAATATTTTTAATATGGAACTTATATAGAGTTATGAAAACATAGCTTTCACTTGAAAATATTTTTATTTCTATAGAGTAAATATCATAATAACAACTCTGTGTTTATCTTTCTAAGCAAAAATGTTTCTTAAGGAAAATAAATAATTCTATTTTCAGGTTCTTAAATAAATAAATATACCATATTTAGAAATTGAAAATAGTCAATGTTTGATTGTGCCGCACAATTATAACAACAAAAGATACATATACAGTAGTATAATTTGTAAAGGATGGCCAGAAGTATAAAATATAACTAACTCTTGGAACCCAAAGAATCCAGGAAAGAATTCTCAGACGCCACACAACTTTGGCCCAATTTGAATATTATGTAGTAGCAAATTATGAACTTCATGACGTAATAAGACTAGGTCCAAAACGGATGACGTAGTAATACTAGTTTTGAAGTTCATGATTTTGTAACATTAGTGCCAAACTGAATGCCATGGTAAGACCCATTAACAAAAATAACGTTGGGAATCTTGTTCTAACTTTGGAACATGGTTGGTAAAGCTTGAATAACGTAAGAACCTTACCATCAAAAACTAACCTTTAATCGTTTTCCAACATTAATCCATAAACTTTGTTACAAAGAAACTTTCAAGTTGATAAGCTAAAAAGTTATATATCAAACCTTAAATAAGCGTATGTATATTAGCTTTGAAGTTGAGAGGCAAAAAAGTTCCATCTCCAACGTTAGTTCTATTTTAGATAAAAAGTATTTAAATTCTTAAATATACACTGAATATGTGTTTGTATAACAGCTTTAATGGTAACATACAAAGCAATTGATATTGTAACGATGGTATAAAGTCGGGATATGACTGTTCAATCAATGTTTGATAGTAAACATTGAAATAACGTTAGATAAAAGTGTATATCCAACGTTGCTCAAATGCACTATTTCAAACGTTATAACAATATTGGGAAATAATTTTTTAATCTATTTATCAACTATAAGCTAGAATACAAACGATCATTTGAGTTTTTGTGCTTATTAACGAGCAAGTTTATTTATAACAACATTATTAAAACATTATTTTAACGTTGTTGACTAAACGTTGGAATGTGTCTAAGCCTCAAACCTTACATTGCTCGTTGAACCAACGTTGACACTGAAGAACAAAAGTTCAATGTTAAATAAAGTTAATTTTTTTGGTGGAACTACCCAATGGGCAACCAATTCCATTTCAATTATTGTTTGAGAGTTGAACTGAGGTTTGTTAGTAACAATCCCAATATAAACGTTATAAAAACGTTGAATTTTGCAAACCCTTTGTAATTGGAATCAGTATTGAAGTTAACGTTGTACAGACATCTGATAACGTTACTTAAACGTTATAACAACTTTCCGGCAAATTTTACTCTAATCAACCTCAATACAACGTTATATGAACATTTTTAAAACAAAATTGTTTCAAATACCCATTGTTTAAACATCGTTTCAGAAACGTTAAATAATGGTTAGTTGAAACAACGTTGTTTTAAAAAAGTTCATATAACGTTTTATTGAAGTCTGTTAAGTAAAATTTGTACGGAAAACTGTTATAACGTTATCAGATATTCGTACAATGTCGGCTTTGATAACAATTCTAATGACAAAGGTTTTGCAAAATACAACGTTGTATAAATATAGAAGGTTTTAAAATAATGCTGTCATAACGTTGTAACAACATTAAAATGCCCGTTGGGTAGTATCGAATTTCATGGCATAGTAACATCATTCCGAAGTTCATGACTAGTAACACTTGTTCTGAATTTCATGACTAGTAATACTAATCCTGAAGTTTATGACTAGTAACACTTGTTCTGAATTTCATGACTAGTAATACTAATCCTGAATTTCATGACTAGTAACACTAATCCTGAAGTTCATGACTAATAATAATGGTCTCAAAGTTGATAACGTAGGAACACTAGTCCTTTAGCTAGCTAGCACGACGTACACATTCTTCCAATCTGTGTACTGTGTAATCTTCCTCAATATCTGAAATGAAAAAGAAATTTCAATAGAATATTTTGTTACACAAATATAATTCAAAGTTACCAAGAATGTCATTTTTTTAAAATTGAGAAATAAAATGTAAAAAAGATCAAAGTTTACATTTTCAATCGTTCAGAATTTGTTCTGAAAACTACATACTGTAAGAATAATTCTTTACTTTAACATTCATTTGAGTATTTTTCATCCAACGCTCGGCCTATAACGTTTAAAAAGATGTTTCCTTGAAAGCTAATGAAGTATCTTGGTAATTTTTTCACAACAACTATTTATGGTTATTGGATGACAAGTTGAAATTCTTAAATAGTTGTGCATAGATTCAGCTTCTGTGTAGATTAAAAACTGAACGCTGAACAACTTATGATGATCATAGGATAAATTTGGTAGCGTTTATGTCCGCATAAATATATGTTGAAAAAACTTGAATGATTGTCTGGTTTTATTTTATGAACTATGTTGGTTCGCAAAACATAGAAAACTTATTGTTGAAGAAAAATTATTCTATTCTAACTTTACAAATGAAGGAAAATAATTTATTTATTTAACTTCAAATCGTCAGTAATTGTAAAAATATTGTTACATATGGTTCTCAGATATTTTAAATATATATTGCGTTGCTTATACAATAGAACTACTATGTCTTACGTAAGCATCAACTTGATTGCATTAAACAAAGAAATCATTTATCTAAGTTTTTCCAGATTGTGTTTTGTTGAATCTATTGATTAATCCTTACTTGTGAGATTAGTGTATTTGATATTTTATTTTTTGGTCAAAAAGGTATGTAATAAACTGTGTTTTGGTTGGTTATTTTTGTTCGAACAATTGTTGTAGTTGATTTTAAAGTTTAGAAATTCACTAGATATGAACGTAACTTGTAAAAAAAATGTTTCTCAAGTTTGTTTAACTGAATTTTGTTTTCCTAACTTATAAAAATTTGAACATACTTACCCACACACATTCACGAACACACATACAAAGATACACACATGCACCAACATATACACAAGAATAAAAGAGCACATACTCACACGTACCTGTGTACATACATGCACACACACGCATATATATACACACACACACACAATTACAATTATCATTGTTAATG
>JARUHE010095265.1:0-15020 GCA_031471125.1 Archaeomysis grebnitzkii
AGTTTAAGTTTAAGTTTAAGTTTAAGTTTAAGTTTAAGTTTAAGTTTAAGTTTAAGTTTAAGTTTAAGTTTAAGTTTTCGTTTTCGTTTTCGTTTTCGTTTTCGTTTTCGTTTTCGTTTTTGTTTTGTTTTGTTTTATTTTATTCCCACAGAACCCCGACAGACAAGATGCAAATTCGGAGGCTTTGATTAATTGATTGATCAATAACTTGGACAGCAAATAAAATTATTCTAGCCACATTGCAATTTTTAATATATTATTAGTATTATTATAATTATTATTATTATTAATATTATAATTATTACTAATACTATTTTTGTTATTTTTCGTTTTATAACTATCAATGCATTATAATTAATATTATTTTTGTTCTTAGTTCTATTATAACCTTTATTATTGGTATTGTTAGTACTATTATTAATTTTATTATTATAACTATTGCTAATATTAATATTATTAATGAGATGGTTACTGGTTGATCTTTAAGGCCCAAAGTAACTGGTTTTGTGTGCACAGCCATAGCCACGTTGAAGCACTGCTTCCCGTTTTATCAGCGAAGTTAGGCAATGTTGGGTGTGGTTAGTACTTGGTTGGGTGACCACCGGGGAACACCAGATACCTTTGGCAAAAACTCGGCGGTGAATGTGCGGCATTATTCCAGTTTCACCTCTGGTTTTGTATTTGAAAAAATGATAACTAAGAATTACTCTACACAATTTGGAAAGTACCCCACATCGATTTCTATTTGAATGGTACATTTTTGGTTAAACAATGGAACATTATAACCCTCACCTAACCTAAGCTAACCTGATTTTGCTCCACAAATGACTTCTACTTGGCCAAAAATTCACCATTTAAGGAGCAAAGTGAGGTTTGGATAGGCTAGGTGAGGGTCTATAATAATTTGTTTTGCGTTCAAAGCTGACAAGATTGCTCGAACGATTTTGGAACGCGTTACTTGATTCGAAATTTACATAAAATACCATTTTACCTTTTTCCTTAGATCTTGCCAAAATACGAAACCAGAGGTGAAACTAGAATAATGCTGAATGTTCTGAACTTGTACCCATAGCCTTGTCCACTGCGACCAAATAAATATAGTAACAAAAAAGGTTTCGTTCTCATTCAAATTTAAATATATCGGTAGACCTGACAACCATTTCCAAAGTTCTTTTTAAACAAAATCAAATGAAATTTATAGTAGATGGAAAAAGGTGAAAAGTCTAAGCAAGTCACCTGATAAGGTTGACAAACTTTCGCAAATAATTTATTTCCTCATAAAAATCTTTGAAATCCATTTCTAGGAAATCGTTGAAAAATATCTTTTAACGTGGCTTAGGGAGAACATTTTTGTACGTGACCAATCATAAATTCGCTACAGAAGATTTTTCTAGAATAATTTCCCTCAAAAATCTTAATTCTTGTTCGTTATTCCCCTTAAAAACTTTAAATTTTCTTGATATTCATTGGTTGTTTCCCTCAATAAACTTTGTAATCCTGGTTGTTTCTATTACGACGATGGACTGTCCAGTATCACTGATGGTCAAATGACTATCAAACTGGTTAGAATAAGTTGAAGAATTCATGTTTCACAAATTAACTTTAGTTTGCATATTTTTATTTTTATTTTCCTTATTTGTATTATTTTTAATTTGCTTATTTATATTATTTTTGGCTGTTTCATTTGTATTATTCTTCGTTTGATAATTTATATATTTGTAGTTTCTTTATTTACATTATTTCAATAGAAAATAAATAATAACTGTCAGAAAATAATAAGTAAAAATATAATAATGTGGACAGCTGAACATTTCTTGTCTATAACCATAGGGCAGACACGATTATTTGGATCGACAATAGAACAAGTGAGGCAGCTCTCATTCAAACAACCTAGAGTTTACCTCACTTATACTATTTCGACCATTTTTCTAATTTTGCTGTTTTTGTTAAAAAAACATCCATGAAGCTTATTAACTTATTCATTTGTTAATATCTTCAACATATAAAAAAAACATACATGAAGCTTATTAACTTATTCATTTGTTAATATCTTCAACAAATTAAACCCACTGACAAATACAAAACTTGACGTTTAATTGTTTGTACTAATTTGTTGTAGTTTTCACAAGTTTTTTTAGTTGTGTTTTCTAATTTGCATTTAGTAGTTTGCCTTAGTTTTCAGTAGGTTTTACTAGGAGATTTAAATAGTTTGTACTAATTTGTAGTAGATTTAAGTAGTTTTAGTTGTTTTACCAATTTTTACCATTTCTTACTAGTTTATATTAGTTTTATAAGTTAATATGTTTTAGTAATTTTTACAAGTTTTTGATATTTTTTAATAGTTGTTAGTAGTTTTGTGCATTTGTTAGTAGTTTTACTAGTTTGGATAGTTTTAAAACTCTAAACTCTTGTTTTTAATAGTTTTTAAGAGTTTTATGTAGGTTTTACTAGTTTGTAGTTCCTTACTATAGTTTTCAGTAGCTTGTAGTAGTTGTCAGTAGCTTGTAGTAGTTTTCATTAGATTGTAATAGATTTAAGTGGTTTTTAGTATTTGTTAGTTGTTCTTAGCAGTTTGTACAAGTGTTTCCCAGTTTTTACATGTTTTAGTAGTTTTTAATTGTGTTATGTATTTGTGATGTACTATTTAGCAGTGGATTCCTTAAGTAATCTATAAATTTGAATAACTCTGGCTTTATTATAAAAAAGATAAACACACTTCTAGCATCGTTGGATCTGTCAAAGCAGATGCTGTCCTCAAGGCAATATATTTCTCAGTCTTGATTTTGGTTTCAAATTTTTCCTTGTTTTGTTTTTGAGTGACTGTACTTGTTTTTTTATGCAATACATTTTTTATGCCATAAGTTTTTGTTTTTTATGCTATCCGTTTCTGTTTTTTATGCCATCAGCTTTTGTTTTTTATGCCATCAGTTTTTGTTTTTTTATGCCATCAGTTTTTATTTCTTATGCCATACAATTTGTATGCTATCAGTTTTTGTTTTTATACCATCAATTTTTTGTTTTTTATGCCATCAGTTTCTTATGACATCAGTTTTTGTTTTATGCCATAACTTTTTTATGCCATCAATTTTTGTTTTTTATGCCAGCAGTTTTTGTTTTTTTTATGCCATAACTTTTTTTAAAACACCAGTTTTAGTTTTTTAGGCCATAAACTTTTATCTTTGTTATTCTATACTTTTTTATGAAATTAACTTCAACACTTGTGCTAAAAGTTAAATTCAACACTTGCTCTACAAGTCAATTTCAACAGGTGTGCTAAAAGTTAATTTCAAGATGTGTGCTGAAAGTCAATTTTAAGACGTGTGCTAAGAGTTAATCTCAACACGTGTGCTATAAGTTAATTTTCGACACGTGTGCTACAAGTTAATTTCAACATTTTTGCTACAAGTTAATTTCAACACGTGTACTACAAGTTAATCACGACACATGTGCTACAAGTTAATTGAGTAAACATGTTGTTGCTTGACGTAAATACTGTAAATTTTAAATCATAATGAGACATTTAATTATTTTGTAAAGCTTTTGTTCGATGTTAAAATAAACGGATTCAATAACTCGCTCAACTCTTCCTAGTCCGAGTGGACAAATCCGTCACACAAAACAAAGGTTATTTTCAATACTAATTCCAATGCAATTTAGTCCTTACTATATAACAATTAATGAGTCTTAAAAAGTTAATTTGTCCTTAAGAAGGTTGAAGCTTCAGGAAATGTGGATCAACGATAGCACAAGTGAGGTAAGATCTATGTTATTTCAATGTGGGTTGCCTCACTTGTGCTATTGTATGGATCAACAATAGCACAAGTGAGGTAAGATTTATGTTATTTCAATGTGGGTTGCCTCACTTGTGGTTATGTCGATCCATGTATTCTAAGCTTTAAGGACACGAGTGACACCAGAAAAGCTGGCGTATGCCTTATGGTATCGTATAGTATCGTATAGTATCGTATAGTATCGTACGGTGTCACACGGTGTCATACAGTATCGTATGGTATTTTATTTAATAAGATACAATGACATCCAATTACCATATAACATTGCACCACTGTTGGGTGTTATTTCCTTGAACATTTTGTCTGGTAATAATAATAAATACTACTATTAATATTAAATACTAATAATAATGATAAATACTAATAATAGTAATAATTAATAATAAATACTACTAATAATAATAAATACTACTTATAATAATAAATACTACTAATAATAATAAATACTAATAGTATTAGTAAATACTAATACTAATAATAAATATTAATAATAATAAAAAACACTACTACTAATAATAAATACTACCAATAATAATAGATACTAAAAATAATAATAATAAATACTAATAACAATAATAAATACTAATAAGATTAATAAATACTAATACTAATAATAAATACTAATAATAATAATAAATACTAATACTAACAATAATAAATAATAATAATAATAATAAATACTAATACTAATAATAATAAATACTAATAATAATAATAAATACTAATACTTACAATAATAAATGCTACTAATAATAATAAATACTAATAATAATAATAATAATAATAATAATAATAAATAGTAATAATAATACTAAATAATGATAATAATAATAATCCATAATAATAATAACAAATACTAATAATAATAATAATAATAATAATAAATAATAATACTAATAATAAATACTAATAATAATAATACCGTAACCTATTAAACATTATTAATAAATAATAATAATACCGTAACCTATTAAACCTTATTAATAAATAGTAATAATACTGTAAGAACACATTTAAACTTGATAATAAATAAAAAACAATAACAATAACACTAAAAGAACCCAACGAACCTTAATGTCCTTCAAATCAATCATAAAAGTTGTGAGTAGAAAAACAGACTCCTCTTCACATTTTATTACATTGGTGAAGTGAAAAATATTTATTGTTGTTGCTAACCCTTTAACGTCTATTGTGAACAAATATGAAAGGTAAATAAGGGTTATTTTCAATGCAAAGTCCAATGGATCTTAGTCAGTAAGACAAAAATTACTCAGGCATCAAAGGGTTAATATTATTTTGGATATTCTTTCGCAATGAACGAAGATTAAATTTTGTTTCAAGTTATTCATAAAGCCATTTTTTCCCGGGAAAAAAATTGCCGCCACTTTTTCCCGGGAAAAAATTGGCGGCAAAGTTGTAATGGTGAATGTAAATATTTTTATGTTTTATGTTAATGTTCAACGACTTTTTATGGCGCGCGACTTCCATTGGAATTTAATATAAAATTTATTTTATTATTACTTTCCCTCCTTTTTAAACTTTGATCATTTGAATCATTTGCTTTGTTTTCTTAGAAGATTTTGATTTATGTATTATCTATTTATTTTTTATCTATTTATCTATATATTTGTTCAATTTGTATATACTTATTTATTACTTATTTGTTTATTATCTATTGATTTATTATATATTGAATTACTACATTCATATTTGTGGTCTTCAACTTTATCATTTATTTATTATATATTCTATATTTAAATTTTATTTGTTTTTCTTTATTGTCTATTTATTTTTAAAATGTTTTTTAGTATCTATTTATATATTAGCTATTTGTTATTATATGTTTGTTTATTTAAAATCTGTTTATTTATTATCTATTTGCTTATTATATATTTATTTTTTATTTATGTGTTTATTAGCTATATATATATGTATGTATTATATATTTATTTATTAAATATTTATTTATTAAATATTTATTTATTATATTATTGTATATTAATATTATTTTCTATTTATTTATTATGTATTTATTTAACATTTATTTATTTTTTATATATTTGTGAATTATAAATTTAAGCATTACCTATTTCTTTATTGTATGTTTATTTTTGTCTGTTTATTTTTTTTTATCTATTTTGTGTTATCTGTTTTATTATTTATCTATTTATATACTATATACTTATTTTTGTATTCAAACAAATCTTTAAAAATCATAACTACGGTTCGAAGTTAAGTTAATTATTATTGTTTTAAAAAAATCAGCTTACTTAGTGTGTAATAATTTTAGGAAAAAATTAGGTGAGTTATTGTTTTATATACAATATACATTAATACCAAAGAACTCCAAGAGTAAAAAACTGTATACGTTTACCATAACTTTATTGAACACACACAGTTTATATTATTAAAAAGTCCTGTTGAACCTCAAAATAAAGGAAATGATAAAAGTTGTTGGCTTAAATGTCTGAATGGTTCCCTTCGCTTGTCAATGATCATCGATGAACATTGACGAGCGAAGGGAACCATTCAAGCACAAGTTGCGGAGGTGAATGTTTCACAACGGGGAGCTGAATAACGGATACCCAGTTGGAAATTATCGTCGTATTAACTGTAAAACAAGATACTTTAGAGTCGAGGAATAGTCGATTAATCATTTTTAATATCTTTTAAGATATAAATGTCCATAATTGAAAAAAATTACGACACTAAATTACTCTAACTGTTTAAGTATGTGTTGGTACTTGACTCGATTCAAAAGTATGCCAATAAGCAGAAACATCCATCAAAAACTACTATGTTTGTTTTAGCGTCGAGTTGTTTAAGCTGGAGATCAAAAACAACATTAAACGGCTAACTAATATCAAAATAGGTGGAAAACTCGACGATAATTTCCGACTGGGTAGTTGAGCACAACCAGACGAGTTCGCAATAACAGAACATGATACCCTTGAAGCAGGCAAGACAACTCCATAATTTATTAAAGACTATTGCTATCAAAACACATATACCTTTTTAGCCACGCCCCTTTTAGTGCAGTTCAAATAATCAAGCACAGACCGTTGTTTTTAATTGTTAGGAAACATTAAAAAAGACGAAAAATACCATTCATTGTTTATTGTTAATATATAATTGAAAACAAAGTGCATGTGTTTGTGTTTATGTCTGTCTGTTTGTCTCTATATCTATATGTCTGTATAATTGTCTAATTGTCCGTTTGTTTGCATGTTTTTGTTTTCTCTATAATGCAAAAAGGAAGCATCTAAAATGGATAAACACTATACAAGCTTACAACCCACGGCATGATGTAGAGCTTTTATTTAAGAAACACCAATATGTTTTGAACGGAAAATAAACTGTAACGGAGATGAATAAAAGCCTAGATAATTATATAAAGGTCATCTCACTAACTGTTATATTATAAAATTTTATATAAATACATAAACAAACACAATTGCTATTATTGTTAATGAATAGAATAAATAAACGAATAGTTTCATAATGTGTAAATGAAAGTCTATCTTAATGAATGTTCCTTATTACACTCAATCAATTAATATATTATATAAAAATAATTAATAAGTATAGAAAAACATGCATGTTTCTTCCATTACACATTTATGTATTGTTTAACACTTCATTATAAAAATTGTCCTATAATTATAAAAAATAGCATAGTAAGGGTCACATATGAGACAACTAACTACACACTCATATATTTACCTACCCCACACCCCCTTAAAGTAACATACCTACAACTCCCCCCCCCCTAAACACACTTCTAATTGCGCACATGCCTACACACATACAGTACACATGTATAACGCACTCACCCATCCACCCACATACACACCCACACACACACCCACACCTACACCCACACACCCAGACACACAATCAAAATACATTGTTCTGAAAATAAAGGCTCTTTCAGAATACAAAGTTGCGTTATAAAACCAAATGAAAAACACAATGAACTTTAAGACATGGAATTGGTGAACGGTTTTCCCAATACAATTCTAGCATTGTATCGTAATTTATTTTTTTTTAAATTGTTAAATTTCTGAACACATACATTAAATAGAAAAAAGAATAAAGAGTGAAGAAGAAAGAAAAGAGAAAACAATGAGAAAGAAAATTGATAAAATGAGGGAAAAATGAGAGAGAAAAGGAAGAGAAGAAAGGAAGAAAAAATGAAGAAAGAAAAAGAAGGAAGAAATGGGAAAAACGAGGAAGGAAAACAAGAAAAAGAAAGGACAACGGAGAAAAGGAAGAAGGACAAGGGAGAATTAGGAAGAAATAGAAGGGATAAGGGAGACAGGAGAAAAAAAAGTAAGGAGAAGAAGAAAATGAAGATAGACAAGAAATTGTGAAGTTTTAAAAGTTTTATTATTGGAGTTTGACACGAAATTTCCATCTGTGACGGAGACGTCATTTAATCATTTATTTTTCATATATTTTGCATCTGTGACTCGACGTTGTAGGTGACGTTATGTGACGGTATATGTTCATGTATGACGTCACGTGTTCATATATGACGTCACGTGTTCATATATCACGTTATGTTCATGTATGACGTCACATGTTCATATATCACATCATGTTCATGTATGACGTTATATGTTCATTCATACAGTCATTTGCATAGATGATATGGATCGATAATAGCACAAGTGAGGCAAGCTCTCTGCTATTTGAATTTTAGTTACCTCACTTGTGCTATTGTCGAAACATATATTCATATATCACGTCATGTTTATGTGTAACGTCCTGTTTATGTATGACGTCATAAATTGGTCTATCTAGAAGTTCACGGTCTTGTCCAGTGTACTTATGTTGTGCTGTTTATACAAGTGTTAATAAATCTGGTTAACAGGATGCGCACTTTTTAAAACGTAAATATTAATAGACTAAAACAAAATCTTACAACGATAAGCAAAGCTATAAATATTTTTAAAGTATATACATTATTGGTCGTCATTAACCATTTTTGTAAGTACCTGCAAATCATTCAACACCGTGTTTTAACAATAATGTACAGTCATATGCATACAAATCTAGACCTTTATAATTGGATCCAAACCTCTAGTACCGTGAATGAATATTATAGTAAACAAAAGAAGCAACCATCAAAACAAAAATGGAAAGGAGTTTATCTCCAAATAGCCGTCTCGAAGATAGAGATTCTTTATCCCCAACTCTCATACTTATTCTTCCTAAAATATTTCACCCTCTCTTCCTCTATTCCTCTCTTCCTCTTTTCCTCTCTTCCTCTCTTCCTCTCTTCCTCTATTCTTCTTAAACTCCTTAAGACATCTTTGTCTGTTCATAAAGAAAGAAAGAAAGGAAGGATCCAAAATATCACAAGTGCTACTGTCGGTCCATATATGATAATTGTTTTTTTAAATTTAGACTAAACACGAAATAAAGACATTTAATTAACGTTTCATTGAAGTTGTAGTCAAATAATTTTATGACGATGGATGTTCTATCAAGTGAATGATGATTAGAAATACAAACACGTTAGAGTTGAAGAAAGATTCATTAAAAAATCCAGATTTATGTGCCTATGACTGTAGTTGTAAATGTTGATGTACATGAATATACATATATAAATATTGTCGTACTTACAAAAATGAATCCATTCAACATATGAAAAAAGGCTCTAACAAACGCTTACCTGAAAAACAAAAAATAAATTAACAAAGTTCTTTATGAAAACAAAAATTAAATTATTTGTGATTTATTTTAACTATGTTTTTGTCCCAAGATTTTAGCAATTGTTTGAAAAATTGGACGATAATGTTTCGTATCCATGATTCATCTGGAAATCAAGTGCTTGCGCGATAGATTTTCTATACGATCAGTGATCTTAATTAGCAAGATATATCTCTGACAAAAAGTTTTTGGTGATCTATTCATTTTAACCTAGCACAAGTGAGGCAGACACTCACTGGTGCTATTGTTAATCCATACAATGTAATGTTATTTGAAGGATAATTAATTAATGCTTCTATAACTCAATAAGCATGACAGTCATTAGCATTTATTATTAAGGCCCCAACGGGGATTACGCCCTGCTAATATTTACATAATTAAATAATTAATTAAATAGTTCAACAGTTTTTAAAATATAGTTTATATAAAAAAATATAGATTATATAAAAAAAATCTTAAGTAATTCCATCTTAGAATTGTAATTGTTCTTTTAAGTAAAGATTGATCTAAGCTTTAAAGAACAAATATTGGTTAACTTTGACATTGTTTGTACTTTTCAAGAGCTGTTATCCACAAATAAAAATGAATTAAGTTTATACAAGAAACTATTTATAATCTATATCAAACATTATAAACATCATACTTAGTATTAATAATTCTATACAGTTATCTACATTAAGTAAATGTTGTGTATATAAAAGAAAATTCTAAGTAAAGACACCTCAAAAATATAAATTAGTTCAATAAATACAAATACTCAAAATACATTATAACTAAGACATGGTTCAATACTTTATTTTTCAACAAACCCTTCTGTGAAACTAAAACTTAAATGTTTTTAAACTTTCAATGTGACATGATTTCGATTGAATCACAAGCAAGTTGACTTAATCACTGTTAACAATTTGATGATTTCAATTTTGACTAACTTAGACATACAAGCTAGTCAAGTGTTTTCAGTGTTGTATGGCAATGAGTTTGCTATCGTTAACATAAATATGGAAGATACAATAAGGTAAGAATACCATATTCCAGATTTGATCATAACCATATCAATTGACGATATCTCAAAAATATTTTATCTAACAAAAAATCCTTCAGATCTCAAAGGCTAAATAAATGTCGTCCTATTTTGAAATTGTATTAAATTAAAACCAAAATACAAATAAGATGAAAATATGAAATATAAATAACATTATAATGTAAAATATGCATAATATCAAAATGTAAGATTCACGTAAACTGTAAAATATAAATAACATTATGATGTAAAATATGCATAATATCAAAATATAAGATATACGTGAACTGTAAAATATAAATAACATTATAATGTAAAATATGCATAATATTAAAATATAAGATATACGTGAACTGTAAAATATAAATAACATTATAATGTAAAATATGCATACTATCAAAATATAAGATATACGTAAACTGTAAAATATAAATAATATTATAATGTTAAAATTCCAAATATCAAAATATAAGATATATGTGAACTGTAAAAAATAAATAACATTATAATGTAAAATATGCATAATATCAAAATATAAAATATACGTAAACTGTAAAATACAAATATGTTGAAATGTAAAATATAAACAAGCACGAGTAAACGACACGGATTGAAAGCTGTGTTTGTATATTCAAAATTTTTCTAAATTTGAGTAATTCTATATATTAATATATTAACATTTTTATTTTATTTGTTTCCAATACAATTATCTCTAAATTTTCAAATAAAAATCTTGGCTTATCGTGAATTTGATGATAAAATAGCGAAGTCTATAAATTCTTTAAATGTTTATTATTTAAGAAAATGCATTTTATTGGCAAAAAAGGCATCCTTCCTTAGAACTCTCAGTTCTTTCATTTGTTTTAAATAACATTTTCTCTAAGCGTTCGAATGAAAATATATTATAATAAATAAACATAATTTCAGAAAACAATCCTTAGTAAACACCGGTGTACAATGTTATGTGCTTTGTTTTCATTTAAGCAAACTTTTCCTTAAAATAATTGTTTCTCATTATTTTGAAAAATAGCCAAAATAATTAACAGTTCACAAATCATCAACCGCCCCAATAAAAAAATCAATCAAAAATCAGTTATTGAAGCTGGTCTTCCAAACACAGCTTAATAATATTAAAACAAGGAATTAAAGAAAAGTTATTTTCATTTTAAATGAAGGCAAAATAATATTCAACACAGATTCCAACTGGACAGAGTAAAACTCAAACAAATTTTGTTTATTGTGGAATAATATAGATTTGACATATTAGAATATTATCTCCCGTACATATTGCATATTAATAACTCTGTTGCAAAGTCTTACTCTATTTTGAATATTGTAGAGTAATATAATATTTTATATTGCATGTAATATCCTAATAAATATGAGGCTTAATGTACCGTCACACATTGCCATAATAGATATCATATTCAAATTAGTTTCGATATTTTTCATTTCGAAATAGTTTATTGGAAATCAAGTTTTCTGTAATTTATGTTTAGTTTTTAATTTTGTTTTCAAATGCTGTTATTAATAACAGAATAACAGGAAACTAATTAACATTAGAGATCACTGTTTTCACAATGAGCTCATGTTGATATTATCTGGGAAGTACAATTTAATGACATTTTTAACATTCATGTTTTTGTTTGTGGTTATTTCGCCTGTTTTTAATACCAACGCTGACATATTGTAAGATATTTATTCATGATGCACCAAAATTACTTCAATACAAAATTATATGGTAAGGTCAAACAATGGCAACTAAAACCATGCCAGATGTTTTTACGATATTACTATTATTATTATTATTTATATTATTATTATTAGTTGTAGTAGTAGTAATAGCAATAGCAGTAGTAGTAGTAATAGTAGTAGTATTAATGTTATTATTATTATTATTATTGGTATGAGTGTTAGTATTATTATTATTATTGCTTTTTGGGGTTATTTTTATTATTATTATTGATATTAATGTTATTTTTGTTATTGTTAGTATTAGTGGCATTATTATTATTATCATTGATATCAGTGTTAGTATTATTATTATTATTAGTACTAGTGTTATTTGTATTATTATTATTATTATTATTATCATTGGTATTATTATTATTGATTGAAGTATTTTTGTTCGTCATAGTCATAAACATATCAGATGTGTATTAAAAATGAAAAAAAACATATTCAATGAAAACACTTGACTAACTTCTTATGTCTAAAATAGTCAAAATTGACATCATCAAATTGACTAACCTTTGTTAACAGTGAACGTTTTATTGTTAATTCAATATAAACCGACATAGTACCCATGCGATACGATTTTGATTGAATCAACAAAAAGTTTGATTGAATCAACAAAAAACTGTGCACCGTTAACAAAAGTGTTAGTCAATTTGAGGATGTTAATTTGGACTATCATGGACATAGGAAGTTCGTCGATGGTTTTCAGTGTAGACAAATGTAAAATTGTAAATTTCAAAAATATTTTTTTTTGTAAAATAAACAAAAAATGTTCAAAATATTATTTTTAAGACTCGATCATCTCAATGTGTTTGTCAGTGATTGATCAGACGTTAAAGCAACTCAATAACAATACACTTTCAGCAATTACAAGTGTAATGTTATTGTATAGTCATACCATTCCATCTGGATATGCATATATGCAGTTTTTCTCTAGAATTTAGACTAAACCTTAGCCAAAAACATCTAATCGAAAATTGTGAAATAATTTGTAGTAAAAAGTGAAAAGGTTAGAATAATTTTCGATCAACTAAATAGTAAACATAAATATAAACATTTAAAGTAAATTCATTAAAAGGTTCAGATTAGTTTGCCTATTGCTAAACAAAGCAAATTACACATTGACCTCCAGCTGGTCTAAGTAATCAATATATCTTAACAGTTAGAAAATAATTAGGAAAAAATGTTAGCTCAAAACAAAAGTTGAAAAAAACAAATGAAGATAATGGTCAACCTTTATTGTCATTATTAAACTATATGGTGTTGTCTAAATCATTAGAATGGGAAATTTTCAAGTTAATCATGCTGTTATAAAAAGATAGAAAAAAATGCATACATAATTTTTTTTTAATTTAAATTGTTTTACAAATGACATAATTTAAATTTGAACATTGTACATAATTTTTGTAGATATATTTAATTTTTAATTATAATAACAACAAAACTTATAATAAACAAAATGGAGTTGATGAAAAACCTCGAAGTTATTAGAAGATGTTTCTCCCCATTTGATCTTTCTTAAAAATCCCCATAAAAATCCCCAGACATTTCAACTCTCTTCATTAAACTTCTTAAATACATTTTAATTATTTATTACTTTTTTAATCTTTATTTTTTAATGACATAGATTTTTTCCCTTATCTCAGATAGATTTCTTCCCCCACATATCTTATTTATATTTCTTTTCATGGTTATTAATTCATTTAAATTATACTTTTCTTACATATTTTTATTTTTTACCCTTAGAGATTTAAATATAAAACTATTTAAAATCTTAGTGAAAGATAAATAAATATATCAAACATGTTCTCCTATTTGTTTCCATTGAAATCTGGAGTAACGGTATGAAAAAAAACCTGTAAAAGTAGTCCATGAATTTAATGTTCTGTCCAGTTCTACTTTATCTTTATAAATATTTTTTAAACCAGAGGAAAAACTTTCACGAAATAATTACTGTCAAGTTAAATATTTATTATAAACATGTTTTTATTTGATGAAAGACAAAAAAACATTTGGTTACGAAGTAGCACGAACTATATTGCTATTAACTATTTACCAATAGTATAAGATAACATAATATTAATAATACAGCTATTATAAAATATCACAAACTGTATAATAATATATAAACTAGTAACTATAATAAATAATTATATAAAAAGGCCAAAGGTATTTCTTGTTACCGAGTAACTAATTTAAGATGAAAGTATTAAAATTATTAAATTAAAATCATTCATTAAAAAGTAATTGAATCAAGAAAGAAACAGATTTATAATTCACTTTACTGGTAATAATTATACTGTAAAAAAATCATGTATATAAAATTTTTTTTGGGAAAAGCAATATAGTAAAATAAGTGACGACAATCTACTAAAAACTAAAACTTAAACATAACAATTTTGCTTTTGCAACAAATTATTTATATACACTAGCAAACCCCAATACCAAAATATTGTCTAGAACACAAATTAAAAATTAAAATCAAACTGTTGATCCAGAAGCAACAAGCAACTCACTTTAAAACACAAAACAAAACAAGACAAATAATATCTGATGAAAGTGTTGGAATGTTACACGAACATCACAAAAACTTATTAACCTCATTGTCCATCAATGGAAGAATTCATCCAATATTTTCAATGATACTTTAACGTACTTTAGGTTCAATGTCCGTGTTTAAAGGGTTAACAACCAGAAAAAGAAAGCCTGTTCATTATTCAATGCAGTGCTTAAAGGGTTAACAACCAGAAAAA